>CM067174.1:110865070-111007823 GCA_034093135.1 Erigeron breviscapus | reverse complement strand
ATCAAACAACTTCAATCTATTAGCTTTTGTAACATCAATGTCAATTATCTTGGCTGGATGAGATCGATGCTTCAGATAATGCTCATACTGGTCCTTCTCATGCTTTCTTTGGATATCAGCAGCATCATCAGAAATGGGTTGGAAGGTAGAGAGATCAGCATCACGAATATTCTTTCTTGATGATCTTGGTCCAGTCAATTTGGGCTTGGTGGGTGGCCCTGACAACTCTTTTTCCACCTTCAGAACACCGGCCAGAATTTCTTTCTTTTTGATATCCATCTCCACCTTCCTATTTTTCACCAAGTCTTCAATTGATAACTTGAAGGTGAGATGGTCCAGCTTTTGTTCCATATGAGAATACTGAACACCATACTCATAATCATGCATTTCAGTTAAAGCCTTCTGCACTCTGGGATCTTCTTTAATTTTCAGATATCTTTCTAAGGAAAGACCCAGAGCTGCAGCATCAACATGATCAAGTGTTCCCATCTTGAAGTGTTGCTCCCTTTCTCTTTCCTTGTTCTCCCTCCACATGATGAATTGGTTAGAGACTTGCTTCTGCAGAGCCACTAACTTCTTATTATCAGCCTCAAGATCATGCAAGGGATAACCATGTTCATCCACATTTTCACCAACCACAAGTCTTGAACCCTTAGAACCTTTAGACTTGGGTTCATCAACCACTGGGGCCTTGCCCTTATCTTTCTTAACTGGTTCAGATTGTTGTTCACCAGTTTTCTGAAGTTGTTCCCCCTGAACTGAGGCACTACCAGAAGGTACCTCAGTTTGCTTCTTGGTTGCTTCTATTAATTCTTGAGTACTTGAAAGCAAACCAATCGGCACATTTCCCCCTTTGGGGACCTCAGAAGGCATCTTGGCATATATGTCAACTGCAGTCTTCATTGCCTTAAGAGGTTCCCTACTCTGCTGCTCTAGGCTATAAGAAATTCCCTTAGCCATGGTAGCAAACTGAGCCCTTAATCTGAAAGAAGAATTAAGGTTCAGTGCTTCTTGTTCGTTGAGTTCCTGCAGCAGTTTTCTATCATCTTCAGTAAATGAGGGAGCAGGAGGAGCAACAATAGTTTCCTTCTTAAGTAAGGTCAGAATCTCATCCAATTTCTGAGACTGGTCCTTCACTGACTTGTCAAGAGTGGTGACAGATTCTTTAACTTCTTCAACAGCTTTATCCACTCTTTTATTTGTATCCTTTGTAAGCTCAATGACCATTGTTCTGACATTGCCTTCTACCTTTTCAGCCACAGAAGCTGAAATCTGAGCAATAAGTTCCTGAGAGAGCTCAGACTTCATCTTCTCAATAACAACAACACTTAAGGAAACCCCAAGTTCTTTTTCATCAACACTGGGCTTCTTAACCAACTCATTCACCTCCTTCCCGTCTGCCATAACCTCTTGTTTCATAATTTCAACACTAGATGTCAAGTTCGCAACAACTAAAGCTTGCACATCTCTTTTGTGAAGTCTGAAGGCTTCCCTAATGGCTGTACTGATTCTGTTACATGAAATTACCAGCTCAATTAGCTTCCCACTTACTAGTCCCTCAATACCAGCAACCTTGGTCAACTCAGTGCCAAGAAACATTTGAGCACCCTTCATTTCAGCCAGGAACGTAGTGTTGGCAGTTAGAGATTTTGTTAAGTCCTCTACCTCGAGAAGTAGGCTTTGGACTTCGGTGTTTTGTTTCTCTAACTGTGCTTCTACACTCAAAGGAGGGGGTGGTTGTGCAGAAACAGAAGCCACAAAAGGAATATTGCCAAGCCTATCCAATGCCTTTTCTAACTGCATTTCAGTTGGACTTTCAAATTTAGTGGCAGAGTCCAACTCCTTCTCAGAAGGTTCATCATAATTTATGGGCTTTGGCACTTGGTGAATTTGGGGGTGTAAATGTTGTAGTTATGGTTGAAAAGTTGGTGAAGTACATAGGCGGGAGTTGAGCCTGGTGGAAAGTAAGGATGTTTATGTGATGTTGGCGGTGGACGATATGGTTCTTCAACAAGAATATTTTGGATTGGAGGGAGATGAGGGACGTTTGTGGCTGAAGGTTGGCTCAGAATCAGAAGACTGGTTTTCCTTCAGTTGTCCTCATCAAACTCAAAGTCAACAAAGGAATCAAGATTCCCTTGAGGTGGCTCATCTTCATCCCAGAGGTCAGTCGAAACTGCAGTCTGATCAGATATGCCCAGGTTCAGACCACTGGTGCCTGAACCTGCTTCTGGTTCAACAACTGCTGCTGCAGATGCATCGTCACCAGATTTATGAAGTGTTGGCTCAACCAAAGTCTAATCGCCAGCGATAGCAGACACATGGGTTGCCTTAGTGATTCTCGTGTCTTCATCAAGAACCACTTCATTGGCCGTAGAGTCTGGAATCTCTGTCTCAGGTGGTGTCACACCAAAGACTTCATCAATTCGTGCATCAAGAGAGTGTGAGATTTGTGAAGTTTCAAGGGGTGCACGTGCAGACACGGACTATAATGTGTGTTGGGCTGGCACACTTGTATTATCTTCACCATCCCCTCCTAAAGAAGTTTTGGGGATGGTTGCTTGTGGGTTTTCCCTTTGACTCGATTCTTCTGGTTCTTGTTGGGAAGAACCAGAAGGTTCTAGTTGGGAAGAACCAGAAGGGTTAGCTTCGGTACTAATGTCCTTGGGCACTGAGGATGATTTCTTAAATTTTCGATGTTTTAAAACGCCCTTTGGAGATCGTGAGGGACCTTTTGGGAGGTCCTCAGGTTGGTCAGTGGAGGAGGTAATTGGTGGTTGGGTAGAAGAAGTTGTTTGGGATTTGAACAACTTGAATATTTTGCCACTAGGTGCACCAATGGGTCTCGCATTCTTTTGCGACCCGCTTGGTGACCTTTCTGAGCCAGCCGATCGTGCTGTTTCAGTTTTATTAAATACCTGAATCATTTCAGCAGAGAGTTATGGTTCTTGTTCTGAAGTGGATGCCTTTGATAGATCCCTGCAGAACTCCGTTACTGAAGACTCAAGCCCATCTTCATGATATGCATCTCCTAGGAATGCCATAAAGCAAATGCTCAGAAATCTGGGAAATGAGATATGTAGACTTCTTTTTCCCTTTAACTTTGTAAGCAACTGAGAGAAAAGAATCTCAGCGAAGTCTACCTCAATCCCATGCCACAAATAGTAACCCATTTCAACCTGTGGCAAGGAAATCTAGTCCAATCCACCCCAGTTTCCTCCAAGGCACTCGACAATCTGAGTCCAAAAATATCTCCAACAATTACCAAATCCAGACAAAAAGATGTGTCCAGATGTCTTCAGATTGCCATCAGCGTCGATCATGTCATTGTGACCCATGTCGCGCAAAACCTCCCTGAAATTGATTCCCTTAAGCCTTTTTGCATAGGCTGAAGGAGAAGGAAGGTAGTTCAATTGAAGGGCCTCCCGAAACCCATCAAGAGAAAGGATATACTGCTTTGTGCCCTCTTATAAAGAAAAAGCAATGGATTTTTCATCCTTGCTTATTGTAGCAGTATACCAAAATTCAAGTAAGTATCGATGATACATTACTTGAGGATTTGCAGTCAAAGCATAACGGAGAGGGGATTGTTCAAGGAATTTATTTATCCTCCCCATTAACGTTTTATGTTTTGCATTTAGTGCAGCTACAAAGTTATTCATGTTAAACCTAAGGGTCGATGGTTCAAACCCTTTTGGCCATGCCGCACTAGGCTTGACTGCTTTAGATGGTTTGTATTCGAAAGCTATTAGTGATTTGGCTTGAGAAGCAAGTTTAGCCATTATTTCTACAAGGGAAAACTGAAAAGATTGATGATTTTAGGGTTTTGGAATTTGGAAGAAGAAAGAAATAGAGAGAATGATGATTGGGAGTAAATGAAAAGTGAAGTAAATGAAGAAATTGTTTTTGGAAAAAGGTATTTATATTTATGATGGAATACAAAAGGTTTTTCCATAATAAATAAAATGAAAATGATTTTGAAATTCAAACCAAAAAGAAAATATTATTTTATTTGAAATCGATTTTGATCGGGTTTGAAATCCGAAATAATTTTGGGTATACGTCCGCATTTAATGCAAAGCAGTTAGGGACCCCACTTTTGGAAAACAGTTCAACTTTCATTAATAAAAAGTGATGATCACTTTTACATTTACGGCGCCACTTGTGTGCCACGTAAGCAAAAAGGTATCTTTATTCAAACGTTATACAGTAACCTTCACGTGTACACACCACGACCAAGTATCCAAAAGACATTATAAAGAACTGACTCATCTCAGAATTAACACACAAAATCTGAACATGATCAGTTTTAAGGAATCTGAACCATCTCAGTTTACACCATTATTCTGAAATCATTTCAAAAATTCTGAGGCATTTCAGATAAAATATTTTTCAGAAAGCAAACTTCCCCCCTTAGAGAAAAATTCTTTTAAACAAAAAATATTTGACACTTTCCCCTGAGGTAATGCTATACAGGATTTAGCATACCTAACTCACTGATGAGATGGTTAAACGTTTTGACATCCAAGGGTTTTGTAAAAACATCTGCGAGTTGTTTATCAGTGGGAATGAAATGAAGTTCAATGCCACCTTTAATAATGTGATCTCTATAAAATGATACCTGAGGTCGATATGCTTGGTTTTGGAGTGCATTACAGGATTGTGAGAGATGGCAATGGCACTGGTGTTATCACAAAAGATTGGAGTTTTTGTATACTTAACACCATAATCAGTTAGTTGGTTCTTCATCCACAAAATCTGAGCGCAGCAACTGGCTGCAGAAATGTATTCAGCTTCAGCTGTGGAAAGTGATACTGCAGTTTGCTTCTTGCTTGTCCAACTAACCAATTTGCCACCTAGGAAATGACAACCACCTGTGGTACTTTTCCTATCTATTTTACAACCTGCATGATCAGAATCTGAATAACCCATTAGATCTAGACTTGAGCCTTTGGGATACCAAAGACCAAGTCTGGGGACACCTTTAAGGTATCTGAAAATCCTTTTCACAGCATTTGCATGTGCTTCTCTGGGATCAGACTGAAATCTTGCACAAAGGCATGTTGCAAACATTATGTCAGGTCTACTAGTAGTTAAGTACATAAGGGACCCCACCATACCACGATATTTTGTGGGATCCACTTGTTTTCCATTGGGATCTGAGTCCAAATTTAATGGTGCAGAAATGGGAGTATCTTTTGATGAGACTGAATCAAATTGATATTTCTTTAATAAATCTCTGACATATTTTTCTTATTTATAAAAATACCATCACTGGTTTGTTTCACTTGAAGACCCAGAAAATATGTCAGTTCACCCATCATACTCATTTCATACTCAGATGACATGATTTCAGAAAACTGTTTACACATTTTATCATTTGTAGACCCAAACACAATATCATCAACATAAATTTGTACAAGTAAAATATCACTTTTATCATGCAATATGAACAAAGTGTTATCAATTGTACCCCTTTTAAAACCATTTTTCAGAAGATGTTTAGTAAGAGTATCATACCAGGCTCTAGGTGCTTGTCTCAGACCATATAAAGCTTTGTTCAGTCTGTACACCCAATGTGGTTTTTCTTCATTGATGAACCCTGGTGGCTGATACACATACACAACTTCTTCTACTTCACCATTCAAGAATGCACTTTTGACATCCATCTGATAGAACTTGAACTCATGATGAGCTGCAAAAGCTAAGAAAATTTTGATAGCTTCTAGTCTAGCAACTGGTGCAAAAGTTTCATCAAAGTTTATTCCTTCTTCTTGAGAGTAACCCTTTGCAACAAGTCTTGCCTTGTTTCGAATCACATGACCATCTTCATCCATCTTGTTTCTGAAGACCCATTGTTAGGACCAGTTCACCTGGAACTGGCCAGTCACCAGTTCACACTGACCAGTCACCAGTTGCATCTGGTGACCTAGTGAAACTGGTGACCAAGATGATTTGTCGAGAAATATACTGAAGTCCAGTTGCACCGTACAGTTAACGCAACTGAAGACTTCCTCCAGTTGAGAACTGACCAAGTTGAAGAAGCATTCCAGTTGAAGTCGAAGACAACAAATGGAAGATAGAGAATGCAATAGCAGCGAAGCCCAGTTGGCATTCTAGTCAGTTACAAACTGGAGACCATCAGTGGAAAGCCCTTACAAAGCTTTACACTGATTACGAGGAATTGACTTGTGTGCTTTATGTACCTTTACCCGGATAATAAGCCTTATCTTATTATTTAAGTATTAAAAGGTACATAAAGGTGGTTATGTAAAGTCACTTTAACATGCGACTTTACAATGCTTTTTAAGGAATTAAATGTTATTCCTTAAATGCTCCCAACCACATTTGTACGGCTAAAGTTAACATCCCAATGTTAACTTTGCCTATAAATACAAGTCATTGCACAACCAAGAATTTAAGTATTCGAACTCACAAGTTAAATACTTCACACTTTGCAAACCTGCAATATTCTTGGTGAACTTGTGCAATATTCTCTCAATCGCTAAAAGGAACATTTCACTACTTTAAGTGTTTCGATTGTTGAAGAGAAATTCCGAGTATAGATCAATTGTATTTCATAGGTTGTTAGGATATTTACATCCGTGTATTATCTTGGTTCCGCATCAACCTTGTAATTTGTTTAATATCAATAAATAAATTACACATTGAAAACTACATATTGTCTCATCAAGATTGTTTACAAGTTATTTGTATTATTGCATTGTTCTTTACTTATTGTCTTTTATATAAGTAATCTATCTAGAACTTGGTATATACCTCTGCAACTGGTCGTCTCCAGTTCAGCAAGTATATTGCAAAGTAACTCCACCATCGACATAGAGGTGTCTTCAGTAGTACCATCTAACAAGTTGGGACTTACAAGTGGTATCAGAGCAGAAGGCTAATAAACTTGCCTAGATCTGCTAAGATGAACACTACTGAAGGTGGAGATGGTTCTGGTTCAGGTGAAAACCCATCGAACACTAATGCACAACCTTTTCAAAATGTTAACACCAACCCTCCTCCTCCTACTGCCCCAAACCATGTCCATGTACATTACTCTAACACTCCTGTTCCAAAATTTGATGGAAACAGTGAGACTTTCGGTACATGGAAGGCTAGAATGCTTTTGCATTTTGGTGGGATTGAAAGGTATATGTTGAAAATCCTTTTCACAGCATTTGCATGTGCTTCTCTGGGATCAGACTGAAATCTTGCACAAAGGCATGTTGCAAACATTATGTCAGGTCTACTAGTAGTTAAGTACATAAGGGACCCCACCATACCACGATATTTTGTGGGATCCACTTGTTTTCCATTGGGATCTGAGTCCAAATTTAATGGTGCAGAAATGGGAGTATCTTTTGATGAGACTGAATCAAATTGATATTTCTTTAATAAATCTCTGACATATTTTTCTTATTTATAAAAATACCATCACTGGTTTGTTTCACTTGAAGACCCAGAAAATATGTCAGTTCACCCATCATACTCATTTCATACTCAGATGACATGATTTCAGAAAACTGTTTACACATTTTATCATTTGTAGACCCAAACACAATATCATCAACATAAATTTGTACAAGTAAAATATCACTTTTATCATGCAATATGAACAAAGTGTTATCAATTGTACCCCTTTTAAAACCATTTTTCAGAAGATGTTTAGTAAGAGTATCATACCAGGCTCTAGGTGCTTGTCTCAGACCATATAAAGCTTTGTTCAGTCTGTACACCCAATGTGGTTTTTCTTCATTGATGAACCCTGGTGGCTGATACACATACACAACTTCTTCTACTTCACCATTCAAGAATGCACTTTTGACATCCATCTGATAGAACTTGAACTCATGATGAGCTGCAAAGGCTAATAAACTTGCCTAGATCTGCTAAGATGAACACTACTGAAGGTGGAGATGGTTCTGGTTCAGGTGAAAACCCATCGAACACTAATGCACAACCTTTTCAAAATGTTAACACCAACCCTCCTCCTCCTACTGCCCCAAACCATGTCCATGTACATTACTCTAACACTCCTGTTCCAAAATTTGATGGAAACAGTGAGACTTTCGGTACATGGAAGGCTAGAATGCTTTTGCATTTTGGTGGGATTGAAAGGTATATGTTGAAAATCCTTAAGGATGGACCATATATACCCATGTCCCTTGGGGTTAGTCCTCTTCTTGATCCAACTGGAAGAAGAGGTTCTAGGGAAAAGCCAGAAGACCATTGGTCTGATGAGGATCGCAGACTGGTGGACTTAGACACCAGACTGAAAAACATGATCCTTGGGGCTGTCCCTGAAGACCTAATTCCAACACTTGTGTTGTTTCCCAGTACCAAGTCTATGTGGGATGAATTAGTGATTCAATTTGAAGGAGGTGATGACACAATTGTCACCAGAAAAGTTGCTTTGAACAAGAAGTATGAATCCTTCTTTGCCTTGCCCAATGAAAGTCTAACTGGTACATACACCAGATTTTCTAGCCTCATCAATCAGTTGAGAGGTTTGGATGTAGAGAAGGATAAGGATATTCTTCTTGAGAAGTTTTGTGATATTCTTCTTGAGAAGTTTTGTGATATTCTTCCTTCCAAATGGGAAAACATGGTTCTTGTCTTGAGACAAGGTAAAACCTTGCACACTCACACTCTTGCATCGCTCTATGGAGCCTTCAGATTCACTGAAGATAATAATGCTGCAAGACTTGTGGCTGAGCAAGATGCCATGAACCATGCCCAGAGTTCCAAGGTTGCTAATGCAATTGAGCGACCTTGTGCTGCTTTAATATCTGCTGAGAGTGTCCAGGTACACTCGATGAAGGAGATGTTGAATAGTTTCTTAAACTCTGGACTGACCACTGAAAACAGTGATGGTTGTAATGAAACTGACGATGATGATCTGGTCGCCATGATTGCTAAAACCTTTAATAGGTTTAAGCATAAATCCAAAAGATTTAATGGCCCCAACAATGCTTCCAGCTCCAGCTCTCTGGATAAGACCAATCTTACATGCTATAAGTGTGGTAAGAAAGGTCATTTTATGAAGGAATGCAGATCTAGTCAGTTGAACAACCAAACTGGCCCCTCTGTCCCTAATTTCAATCGGCCTGATGATAGCTACAAAGCTAAATACAAAAAGCTTAAGGCCCATATTGCCCTCCTATCCATGGAAAAGAAAAAGGATCAGTGCTTAATGGCACAAACTGAGGGAAAATGGGAGTACTCTGATGACTCATCTGATGATGAAGAAGAGGAAAGGGACATGTGTTTCATGGCCTTGGAAGATCAACAACAGCAGCATGTGGTGAAAGATGATGTCATCTCTGGAAGATGGGTGGACATTATACTGAAAAAGGTATGTGACTATGATAACCAGGTTGACCCTGAACTAAAACTGGACCTGGCTGAATCATTAAGTGGTGATTTGGCATTTGTGGAAACTGTTAGAGCTGATAGTGAAAGATATCTTGACACTATCTTAATTGAACTGAACAATGTTAAACCACAACTAAATGATTTGCAAAGTGTCCAGTTGGCTCTCAAGGAGTCAGTTTTAAAGATTGAGGCTTTAGAACTTGATAATCAAAAATTATTTTCTGATTTTGAAAAAGCACAAAAGATTATCAAGTCATGGGTAAAAGCATCTGGCAAAAACTACGATGCATTTTCAAGAACTATCGATGCCCAGAAAAATGCATGGAAATCTGAAGATCTGGAGATGGCAGCTCTTATACCAGATCTTCATGCATTGCCTCCAGCTCTCCAGGTTGAAACACCTTATTATCAACCTGAAGCTGTTGAAACTGAAACCAATGAGACCACCCCCTTTGAGGTCAAAACTGGAGCCAATCAGGCTAAAGCTTCAGTCAAAAAGGCCACTGGTAACAAGCCTTTACCTCAAAAGTATAAGGAGCCCAAGACCCGACAGACTAAAGCACCAGTTGAACCAAAGTCCAAGGTTCAACTGCCTGATCAAAATAATATTTTGGTTAATCTGGAAAGACAACTCCAACTTTTGTCTCGGCAGGTTCAGAGTTGTACTGCCCGGATTAACAATCTGGAAGGAGGTTTATCACCTCCAGTTTTCAAACAAAAATTATTTTCTGATTTTGAAAAAGCACAAAAGATTATCAAGTCATGGGTAAAAGCATCTGGCAAAAACTACGATGCATTTTCAAGAACTATCGATGCCCAGAAAAATGCATGGAAATCTGAAGATCTGGAGATGGCAGCTCTTATACCAGATCTTCATGCATTGCCTCCAGCTCTCCAGGTTGAAACACCTTATGATCAACCTGAAGCTGTTGAAACTGAAACCAATGAGACCACCCCCTTTGAGGTCAAAACTGGAGCCAATCAGGCTAAAGCTTCAGTCAAAAAGGCCACTGGTAACAAGCCTTTACCTCAAAAGTCTAAGGAGCCCAAGACCCGACAGACTAAAGCCAGTTGAACCAAAGTCCAAGGTTCAACTGCCTGATCAAAATAATATTTTGGTTAATCTGGAAAGACAACTCCAACTTTTGTCTCGGCAGGTTCAGAGTTGTACTGCCCGGATTAACAATCTGGAAGGAGGTTTATCACCTCCAGTTTTCAAACAAAATATTAAATCACTCCCTTCTGTACCTAAACTTAAGAATGTTCCTTCTGGAACAAAATCTGGTAAAATTAAAGGGAGTAAGTATCAAATACCAATTGTTTTTACTCCTGCACCTGGAGCTGGTGATAATGCTCCAGATGTAGCCTCCAGTTCAACACCTCAACAATCAACTGTGGCTTCTGTAGAGAAGTCCAGTGGACCCATCAAGAAAAGATGGGTTCACAAAAAGAACTAATGATTTTTGTGTGTGTGTAGGGCGATCGAAAGAAAAATATCTGGTATCTGGATAGCGCTGCTGGCCGGACTATGACCGGATGTAAGCCCCTACTGGAAGAGTTCACTGTCCAAGATGGACCGACAGTGACTTTTGGTAACGATCAATCTGGAAAGACTGAAGGATATGGTGTGCTCAATAATGGACAAGTCGAATTCAAAAGAGTTGCATTTGTGAATGGTTTGAAATATAACTTGATCAGTGTAAGCCAACTTTGCGATGATGGCTTCAGAGTATTGTTCGATATTGCACAAGGCACCATATTTAACAAGGATTGGAAAGTGGTGATGATTGCACCAAGAAAAGGGAATGTGTACATCATGGATATGGAACCAGCTCCAAAAGAGCAATGTTTCTATACCAAAGCTGATGAGGACACCAACTGGCTATGGCATAAAAGGTTATCCCACCTTAATTTCAAAAACATTAACAAGTTGTCTCGCAAGCAACTGGTTGATGGGATACCTCAGATTTCCTTCAATAAGGAAAAGCCATGTCCAGGGTGTGAGATGGGTAAGCAGAAGAGAGCCAGTTTTAAAACTAGGCAAAATTTTAGCATCACTGAACCTCTTCACATGCTTCATATGGATCTTTTTGGTCCAGTGAATGTTCAAACTAGAGCTGGAAAGAAATACACTCTAGTTGTGGTTGATGAATTCACCAGATATTGCTGGGTGGTATTCATCAGATCCAAAAGTGATGCACCTGCTGAAATCATCTCTCTTATCAAAAGAATTGAGCTCAAGTATACTCGAAAAGTTTGTCAGTTGCGAAGTGATAATGGTACTGAATTCCAAAACAAAGTACATGAAACATTTTGCAATGACACTGGCATCTCTCAAAACTTCTCATCAGTTCACTCTCCAGAGCAAAATGGAGTTGTGGAAAGAAAGAATCGTACACTGATAGAAGCGGCCAGAAGCATGCTATCTGAATCTGGTCTTCCCACCAGTTTTTGGGCTGAGGCAGTTGCAACTGCTTGTCACACCCAAAACCGGTCAGTCTACATCAAGAGACATAAGAAGACTGCCTACGAAGTACTCAGGAATCGTAAACCAAATATTGGATATTTCCATGTATTTGGTTGTCCAGTTTATATACTGAACGATTCCAGTCAGCTTGGAAAGTTTGATGCAAAAGCTGATGAAGGGGTATTTTTAGGCTATTCAGATATTCGAAAGGCCTTTAGAGTTTATAATTATAGACTCCAAAAGGTGCATGAGACAATTCATGTCACATTCGATGAATCAACTGAAGCAATCAACAAGAGACCAAGCCTTGATATTTCTCCAGTCATTCCAATCAACTTTGGTGAAACTGACCAAGTTCATCGGTCAGTTGTTTCACCAGAAGATGCTTCCAGTTACAACAAACTGGAACCAGTCAAGAAGAAGAAAAGCACCAGTGACACATCATTTTATCCCTCCATCAATTTTAACTTACCACAAGAATTGGTGATTGGATCAGATGTACGTGCCACTCCAATATCAGCACCAGTTCAAGCACCTACTTCTCCAGTTACTCATGAAATACCTTCAACTGAGGAATTTCATGATGCTAATCGAGACCTCATTGACTCTGATGAGGATGTAGAAGTTGTTTGGACTGATCCTTCTCCAGCTGCTGCTGCAACTGAAGAAGATCTCCAGGTGACTTGCACTGATATTGTAGTTCACCAGCCTAGTCAATACACTAGATGGACTAAAGCCCACCCAATTGAACAAATTGTGGGTGATCCAACTAGTGGGGTTCAGACTAGAAGAGCCACCAGTGAGCAATGCTTAAACGTCACCTTCTTATCTTTAATTGAACCAAAGAAGATTGACGAGGCTATGGCAGACCCAAGCTGGGTGGAAGCTATGCAAGAAGAGCTCCTCCAGTTTGAAAGGAACAATGTTTGGGAGCTTGTTCCTTGTCCACCAGGGTTAAAGAAAGAACCTATTGGTACCAGATGGGTCTACCGAAACAAAATGGATGAAGATGGCCATGTTGTAAGAAACAAGGCCAGACTAGTTGCCCAGGGTTATTGTCAAGCAGAGGGCGTTGACTTTGATGAAACTTTTGCTCCAGTTGCAAGACTTGAAGCCATAAGAATATTCTTGGCTTATGCAGCCCATCTGCAGTTCAAGGTCTTCCAGATGGATGTCAAAAGTGCGTTCCTTAATGGAACATTGGAAGAAGAAGTTTATGTTAAGCAGACTCCAGGTTTCATCGATGAGAAGCATCCTCATTGGGTTTATAGACTGAACAAAGCATTGTATGGTCTAAGACAAGCCCCAAGAGCCTGGTATGATACTTTAACTAAACATCTTCTTAAAAATGGCTTTCAAAGAGGTGCAATAGATAATACCTTGTTTATCTTGAAAGAAAGAGGTAATATCTTATTGGTACAAATTTATGTTGATGACATTATTTTTGGTTCAACTGATGATGCAATGTGTAAAAAGTTTTCTAAAATCATGTCATCTGAGTATGAGATGAGTTTAATGGGTGAATTAACATTTTTCTTAGGTCTTCAGATTAAGCAAACTGAAAATGGAATTTTCATAAACCAAGGAAAATATGTCAGAGATTTGTTAAGAAAATACAAATATGATTCAATCCCATCGAAAAACACACCTATTGCAGCACCATTGAATTTGGACTCTGACCCAACTGGCAAACCAGTTAACATAACTGACTATAGAGGTATGGTTGGTTCACTGATGTACTTAACTGCCAGTCGACCAGATATAATGTTTGCAACATGTTTATGTGCCAGGTTTCAGGCTAACCCTAAAGAATCACATTTGCACGCTGTAAAGCGTATCTTTAGATACCTGAAAGGGTGTCCTAATCTTGGTCTTTGGTACCCCAAAGGCTCAGGATTAGATCTAATGGGTTATTCAGATTCTGATCATGCAGGTTGTAAGATTGATAGAAAATCCACAACTGGTGGTTGTCATTTCCTTGGAGGAAAACTGGTAAGTTGGACCAGCAAGAAGCAGACTTCAGTCTCTATGTCCACTGCTGAGGCAGAGTACATTTCTGCGGCCAGTTGTTGTGCCCAGATTCTCTGGATCAAGAACCAGTTACTAGATTATGGTCAAAAGTTTACAAGGACCCCAATCTTTTGTGACAACACCAGTGCAATTGCTATTTCTCACAACCCAGTGATGCACTCCAAAACAAAGCATATTGATATCAGGTATCATTTCATTCGAGATCATGTTATGAAAGGTGATATTGAAATTCATTTCATCCCCACTGACAAACAGTTAGCTGATGTTTTTACTAAACCTCTCGATGAGAAAACCTTTAAACATCTCATCAGCGAACTGGGAATGTTAAACCCTTAACTGGAGCTTTCTTTGTTATTGAACGCGTCAGTGACACTGATGAAGTTCTCCAGTTGAGGAGGTCCAGATAATCTTTGCTCGCCAGGCTATCGAACGCCTTTGTGATACTATCTTGGCACTAATTGATTACTGGATCATCATTTTAGGGGGAAAGACTCAAAATAATTTTCTGACTAAAATTCGTTTTTGTTTGAAAATGCAACTGGAGAACTCTTCAGTTGGAAACTGGTACTGGACTGATCCTCCAGTTACCAGGTTCAGTCTTTGTCTAAATTTTTATAACGTTACAAA
The DNA here is from genome assembly GCA_034093135.1 of Erigeron breviscapus. Lineage (NCBI taxonomy): Eukaryota > Viridiplantae > Streptophyta > Magnoliopsida > Asterales > Asteraceae > Erigeron > Erigeron breviscapus. The sequence continues at coordinate 110,993,317 of CM067174.1, read as the reverse complement.
TACTTGGTCAATATGTGTGACACGTGATGATACTCGAGTGTTTTAAACCACTTGATATCGTGATCTGACGTGTTTGAAACCATTTTAAGTACTTGAAAACTGTTTGTATTGGGAAAACAAAAAGTGAGTGGGGTCATGGGTAAAGTAAGCCGTCGTAGCATTTAATGCTGACATGGTAACATTTAATGCTTACATGGAAAGTTATATTTTTATTTCAAAACTCAAACTCTTTTTGTCAAAATATCTTCAAAATTGATTTGGTTTAATAAAATATAATTTTTGGTTTTACATTGGGATCTTGAATCCCCTTATAAATACCCTTATTTACTCCGTAACTCATTTATTTTTTCTTTCTCTTACATTCCTTCATTTACTTCCAATCATCAATATTGCTTCATTCTTCTCTTTGCTTCACAAATCAAAAACCCTAAATCCCAAATTTCATTTTCATTCTTCTATGGCTCCTAGATCATCACGTTCAAGAGATGTAAATCTCTTGACTGTTCCATACAATCCCTCACCAGATGTCACACAGGCACCTGGTGCCCCTAGTAGTGCTTCGGCCATAAAACTAAATCCAAATAATCCTATGGCCAGCCTACGAGGATCTCAAGGGTCCGATACCCTTATTGGTAGAATTCAAAAGTTTTTGAAGAATTCTCCAATAGGACCCTCATTCTCTCTAAACCCACGTAAGATGTTTCACAACTACTTATGTGAGTTTTGGTACACTGCCGTTCTTTCTTCTGATTGTTCCTCCATCAGTTTCACGTTAAAGGATGGAACAATCCAGTGTGCCTTGTCAGCAGATATATTGAGGGATGCCTTACGCCTCAATTACTGGAGAGAGGGTGAATCTCCAGTCGTCTTGCCCCCTAATATAAACTTTCGCCAAGTACTCCTGGAAATGGGACACAGGGAGTGTTTGGAGAATGGGGTGTTGAAGACAAAAGGTGCGATGACCATGAAGGGCCTTACACCTTCATGGAGGTATTTTTTCATCCACCTGGTGGAGAGCATGGGTGGGAGTTCTGGTGGACTTGACCAGATTAACTCCTCGCAAGCAGAGATGGCTTACTGCTTGTGGAACGGATTGAGAGTGGACTTTGCAGATATTTTGTATAGAAGCCTAGTACAAAAACTGAAGGGCTCCAGGGGTGTGTGTATCCCCTTTTCAAGGTTTCTCTCTCTCTGTTTTCAACAAATTCTGGGCCATGAAGAATATAAAAGTACAGATTCACCGTACACAAGGCCAGATATGTTGAGGAATCTAGACTCTCTGGTATCTGAAGCTGGAGAGGTCGAAATTCCAGAGCGAATGCAACTGGCATTTGCTAAAACTGATGCACCTTTGGAAAGTGAATCAGAAAGACAATTGGGCGGGCCTCAAAATAATGAGGGACCCTCCAGTTCGTCTCAAGTTGTGGTTGAGGATAGAGCAACCATAACTGAAGCAACTCCAATCACGTCTATCCCTGGTGAAGATACTTCGGTATCTGATCCTCCAACAGATGCACCCATCCAGGAAACTGGGGAAGGTCATCTGGAGACTGTCCAGGTAACTGAACAGCCCTCTGTCACATTCATGGATCTGGACATGAATGTTAATGACGAGGAAATCCTTATAGAATCTTCGGATTCTGAAGGTACTGAAACAGACCAGGAGATTCTTGATGCTTCTGTACAAGCTCAAGACCCTTCATCTCCAGTCTTACCTCCAGACGCATCAATTTCATTTTCATTCTTCTATGGCTCCTAGATCATCACGTTCAAGAGATGTAAATCTCTTGACTGTTCCATACAATCCCTCACCAGATGTCACACAGGCACCTGGTGCCCCTAGTAGTGCTTCGGCCATAAAACTAAATCCAAATAATCCTATGGCCAGCCTACGAGGATCTCAAGGGTCCGATACCCTTATTGGTAGAATTCAAAAGTTTTTGAAGAATTCTCCAATAGGACCCTCATTCTCTCTAAACCCACGTAAGATGTTTCACAACTACTTATGTGAGTTTTGGTACACTGCCGTTCTTTCTTCTGATTGTTCCTCCATCAGTTTCACGTTAAAGGATGGAACAATCCAGTGTGCCTTGTCAGCAGATATATTGAGGGATGCCTTACGCCTCAATTACTGGAGAGAGGGTGAATCTCCAGTCGTCTTGCCCCCTAATATAAACTTTCGCCAAGTACTCCTGGAAATGGGACACAGGGAGTGTTTGGAGAATGGGGTGTTGAAGACAAAAGGTGCGATGACCATGAAGGGCCTTACACCTTCATGGAGGTATTTTTTCATCCACCTGGTGGAGAGCATGGGTGGGAGTTCTGGTGGACTTGACCAGATTAACTCCTCGCAAGCAGAGATGGCTTACTGCTTGTGGAACGGATTGAGAGTGGACTTTGCAGATATTTTGTATAGAAGCCTAGTACAAAAACTGAAGGGCTCCAGGGGTGTGTGTATCCCCTTTTCAAGGTTTCTCTCTCTCTGTTTTCAACAAATTCTGGGCCATGAAGAATATAAAAGTACAGATTCACCGTACACAAGGCCAGATATGTTGAGGAATCTAGACTCTCTGGTATCTGAAGCTGGAGAGGTCGAAATTCCAGAGCGAATGCAACTGGCATTTGCTAAAACTGATGCACCTTTGGAAAGTGAATCAGAAAGACAATTGGGCGGGCCTCAAAATAATGAGGGACCCTCCAGTTCGTCTCAAGTTGTGGTTGAGGATAGAGCAACCATAACTGAAGCAACTCCAATCACGTCTATCCCTGGTGAAGATACTTCGGTATCTGATCCTCCAACAGATGCACCCATCCAGGAAACTGGGGAAGGTCATCTGGAGACTGTCCAGGTAACTGAACAGCCCTCTGTCACATTCATGGATCTGGACATGAATGTTAATGACGAGGAAATCCTTATAGAATCTTCGGATTCTGAAGGTACTGAAACAGACCAGGAGATTCTTGATGCTTCTGTACAAGCTCAAGACCCTTCATCTCCAGTCTTACCTCCAGACGCATCAATTTCATTTTCATTCTTCTATGGCTCCTAGATCATCACGTTCAAGAGATGTAAATCTCTTGACTGTTCCATACAATCCCTCACCAGATGTCACACAGGCACCTGGTGCCCCTAGTAGTGCTTCGGCCATAAAACTAAATCCAAATAATCCTATGGCCAGCCTACGAGGATCTCAAGGGTCCGATACCCTTATTGGTAGAATTCAAAAGTTTTTGAAGAATTCTCCAATAGGACCCTCATTCTCTCTAAACCCACGTAAGATGTTTCACAACTACTTATGTGAGTTTTGGTACACTGCCGTTCTTTCTTCTGATTGTTCCTCCATCAGTTTCACGTTAAAGGATGGAACAATCCAGTGTGCCTTGTCAGCAGATATATTGAGGGATGCCTTACGCCTCAATTACTGGAGAGAGGGTGAATCTCCAGTCGTCTTGCCCCCTAATATAAACTTTCGCCAAGTACTCCTGGAAATGGGACACAGGGAGTGTTTGGAGAATGGGGTGTTGAAGACAAAAGGTGCGATGACCATGAAGGGCCTTACACCTTCATGGAGGTATTTTTTCATCCACCTGGTGGAGAGCATGGGTGGGAGTTCTGGTGGACTTGACCAGATTAACTCCTCGCAAGCAGAGATGGCTTACTGCTTGTGGAACGGATTGAGAGTGGACTTTGCAGATATTTTGTATAGAAGCCTAGTACAAAAACTGAAGGGCTCCAGGGGTGTGTGTATCCCCTTTTCAAGGTTTCTCTCTCTCTGTTTTCAACAAATTCTGGGCCATGAAGAATATAAAAGTACAGATTCACCGTACACAAGGCCAGATATGTTGAGGAATCTAGACTCTCTGGTATCTGAAGCTGGAGAGGTCGAAATTCCAGAGCGAATGCAACTGGCATTTGCTAAAACTGATGCACCTTTGGAAAGTGAATCAGAAAGACAATTGGGCGGGCCTCAAAATAATGAGGGACCCTCCAGTTCGTCTCAAGTTGTGGTTGAGGATAGAGCAACCATAACTGAAGCAACTCCAATCACGTCTATCCCTGGTGAAGATACTTCGGTATCTGATCCTCCAACAGATGCACCCATCCAGGAAACTGGGGAAGGTCATCTGGAGACTGTCCAGGTAACTGAACAGCCCTCTGTCACATTCATGGATCTGGACATGAATGTTAATGACGAGGAAATCCTTATAGAATCTTCGGATTCTGAAGGTACTGAAACAGACCAGGAGATTCTTGATGCTTCTGTACAAGCTCAAGACCCTTCATCTCCAGTCTTACCTCCAGACGCATCAATTTCATTTTCACCCCTTCAAGAAAATACGCCTACTGATACATCCTTACCAATATATTCCGCTCCCTCACCAACTGGGCAATTCTCACTTGCTCGAGAAATGCCCCCACCACCGTCGCCGTTGTTCACACCTGAGCATTCTCAGCATGAACAACACATTGAATTTCCAGTCCTTTCTTCTTCCACCACTCCTTCTATATATTCAACTGCTGGCCTGACAACTGGGGAGACTTCCATTAGTTTGCCTCCTCCAGTTGCTCCAGTAGTAACTGCAAGTGGTCCAGTGACACCTTCTCCTTTGTCACTGGACAGTCAAGTTGTCTCACTACAAGCCGATCTCCAAAACCTTCTTACCAGGGTGGAGGAGATTCAGAAGACACTTGACAAGAATACCAAGTCTTTCTCCAGATACCACAAGGACTCTTTGACAAATATTAAGGTGGTCGATCTGGGGATAAACAAGTTTTCTTCAAATGAAGACTTGGTGTTCAAGAAGCTTAATGAGTTGGTCACTGGCTGCAACAATCTGGCTGGTACTCTAAAGGAAGCCTTTGACCTAACTCACTCCAAGGTCACCAGTTCCATCTCAAATCTACTTGGCAACACTGTTCGAACTTCCGAAGTAGATCTGAAGGAAATTGAGAGGCAGGTCAAGGAATTAGTTGAACGACCTGGCCTAGATGTAACTGGCCTTGGAGAGCAATTGGTATCTTCAGTTGGTCAGAAGATAGAGGATACGTTGGGTGCTAGGGAAGCACATTTGATAGAAAGGGTGATGTCTGAGATCACCAAGCTGGCCACTCCCCAGGTTGATCTGGCCCCACTTACCAGTGAGATCAACCAGTTGAGGGGCAGCATTGAAGGTTTGAGCACCCAAGTATCTCTACATACTGAATCATTAAATAAACTGACCAATGAAGTGGAGAATTTGAAGAAGAGGGATGATGATATGAAGGAAAAGGTGGTTGCTGGTATTGATGAAGAATCAAAAATTTTGAATGCATTGAAAACTGGTCAAGACAAAGTTGTTGCAAATGTCTTGGCCCAGTCTAAAGAAACCAACCACCTTTGGAGGTCCTTCAGGATGATGTGTGGGATATTCAAAGAGTGCAAGGATGTGCAGTCGTGGCAGCCTCTTGACCGGTTGCCATCACACCCCTCTGAATGGGAAGCAATTAGGGCAGGTCTAGATGCTGCCAAGGGGGAAAGAAGTACAGTCCTTGCACCACCAGTTGTACCTAGAAGGGAATTGAGCTTAGCTACCAGTACTGAAGCTGGTGAGCAAACTGGTGGAGATGCTAGTGTAAGGGGGAATGTGTTAGACAAGGGAAAGGGTAAAGTATCTGATGAAGCCCAGCCGGCCACTGAAATGCAAATGCTTGAAACTGGTAATGCTGATGTACTGCCTCCAGTTTCAGATAGTGATAGTAGAAGACTGGCCAGACTTGGTGATGACATTAAAGAAAGAAAGAAAATGAAACAAAGGAACCAAGCTGAAGCCAGGGCACATCTCACACAATTGAAATTGCTAGATATGAGTGATGCCAATCTTCTGGGTATCACTAAGGAGGAGTATCTCAGGATTAAGAATGATCCTAGGATAGTTGACCAGTTAAATGAAATGCTAGATGTTGAACTGGAAAGACACTATCATGAGGATGAGGCTGAATTTGATGCCAGAAGCTTGAACATTTCATTGGAGAGGGCTAAGGAGTTAAGGGCCAGTGGGATTCTAAAGAGAATTGCTAATGTGAAGAAGGTTGTGAAGGAAGTAATGAATCCACCAAGGAGAAGGATTCCACAACCAAGAAGACCACTGACAAAAGATGCAAGGGATGCTGACCTTAGAACATTCGTTGAACCAACTGGCGAGGTCTCAAATGAAGACATTAAGTCCGCTGTACTGGCTGCTGGTGCTGGGAGTATTAAAATCACAAATGAAACTGAAGCAAGAAACTACTACTCCCAGATCATGTCAACCAGAAGACATGGTGGTACTATTAATAGTGTCAATATTACAATTAAGCCAGGCACCAAGGTTTTTCAAGTAGAGGTTAAGTATGCTGGTGGGCCATTGGTTACAACTGATAACCCTGGTGTGCTACAATATGGGTTCAGCGAATGGGTCGAGATGGTGAATGTGCTTGATGCTAAGGCACAAAAGAATAGGTTTGAGAAGGCATGGGTAAATTTCTTAAAGGGCAAGATTCAACATAAAGAGAATCTGGAGCAAAGGCTGAATATTGACCCTGAAGACACTCAACCTATTTCTCTAGTGACCAAAAGAAGAAGAACTGGCGAAGGGCCATCTGTTTAAGTTCTTTCTTCAGTTATCTACTTGTAGTTTGTTTTACATTCTGTAACTTGTGTAAATTTCATTCCTTGTATAAATGAAGTTACCAGTTTGTAACCACAAGGTAGATAATAGATTAAAATCTAACAAACCTAAAAGAAAAACCTAAGGTATTTACTGATCTATAAAAATACCTTAGATAACTTAAATAGATTTAAATCGAACAAGTCTCTATAGTTCACACTTATATAGATACAAGAACTAGAAAAGACTTAGACTATATTTCTAGACAAATAGGGGGAATTTGTTAGGACCAGTTCACCTGGAACTGGCCAGTCACCAGTTCACACTGACCAGTCACCATGGAACTGGCCAGTCACCAGTTCACACTGACCAGTCACCAGTTGCATCTGGTGACACCAGTAACTGGTGACAGTACATTCACACATAGGTGTTAGGACCAGTTCACCTGGAACTGGCCAGTCACCAGTTCACACTGACCAGTCACCAGTTCACACTGGTGACCAGTCACCAGTTCAACTGACATACCAATCACACATAGGTGTTAGGACCAGTTCACCTGGAACTGGCCAGTCACCAGTTCACACTGACCAGTCACCAGTTCTCACCTGGAACTGGCCAGTCACCAGTTCACACTGACCAGTCACCAGTTGCATCTGGTGACCCAGTAAACTGACCAATACCAGTATATTGAAGTCACCAGTTCACACTGACCAGTCACCAGTTCACACTGACCAGTCACCAGTTCACACTGACCAGTCACAGTTACACTACAACCATTCACACATAGGTGTTAGGACCAGTTCACCTGGAACTGGCCAGTCACCAGTTCACACTGACCAGTCACCAGTTGCACCTGACCAGTCACCAGTTCACACTGACCAGTCACCAGTTCACACTGACCAGTCACCAGTTCACACTGACCAGTCACCAGTTCACACTGACCAGTCACCAGTTCACCTGGAACTGGCCAGTCACCAGTTCACACTGACCAGTCACCAGTTCCATGACCAGTACCAGTTCAACTGGCCAGTCACCAGTTCACACTGACCAGTCACCAGTTCACCTGGAACTGGCCAGTCACCAGTTCACACTGACCAGTCACCAGTTCACATTGCCAGTCACCAGTTAACACTGACCAGTCACCAGTTGCATCTGGTGACCCAGTAAACTGGTGACCAAGTCACGAGTTAATGACCAGTCACCAGTTCACACTGAAGTCACCAGTTCAAGACAGTTAGGACCAGTTCACCTGGAACTGGCCAGTCACCAGTTCACACTGACCAGTCACCAGTTCACTCTGACCAGTCACCAGTTCACTCTGACCAGTTCACCAGTTCACACTGACCAGTCACCAGTTCACACTGACCAGTCACCAGTTCACACTGACCAGTCACCAGTTCACACTGCCAGTCACCAGTTCAACTGACCATTTAGGACCAGTTCACCTGGAACTGGCCAGTCACCAGTTCACTCTGACCAGTCACCAGTTCACTCTGACCAGTTCACCAGTAACTGACCAAGTACCAGTTCACACTGACCAGTCACCAGTTCACACTGACCAGTCACCAGTTCACACTGACCAGTCACCAGTTCAACTGACCAGTCACCAGTTCACACTGACCAGTCACCAGTTCACACTGACCAGTCAATGGCAACGAAGCCCAGTTGGCATTCTAGTCAGTTACAAACTGGAGACCATCAGTGGAAAGCCCTTACAAAGCTTTACACTGATTACGAGGAATTGACTTGTGTGCTTTATGTACCTTTACCCGGATAATAAGCCTTATCTTATTATTTAAGTATTAAAAGGTACATAAAGGTGGTTATGTAAAGTCACTTTAACATGCGACTTTACAATGCTTTTTAAGGAATTAAATGCTATTCCTTAAATGCTCCCAACCACATTTGTACGGCTAAAGTTAACATCCCAATGTTAACTTTGCCTATAAATACAAGTCATTGCACAACCAAGAATTTAAGTATTCGAACTCACAAGTTAAATACTTCACACTTTGCAAACCTGCAATATTCTTGGTGAACTTGTGCAATATTCTCTCAATCGCTAAAAGGAACATTTCACTACTTTAAGTGTTTCGATTGTTGAAGAGAAATTCCGAGTATAGATCAATTGTATTTCATAGGTTGGTAGGATATTTACATCCGTGTATTATCTTGGTTCCGCATCAACCTTGTAATTTGTTTAATATCAATAAATAAATTACACATTGAAAACTACATATTGTCTCATCAAGATTGTTTACAAGTTATTTGTATTATTGCATTGTTCTTTACTTATTGTCTTTTATATAAGTAATCTATCTAGAACTTGGTATATACCTCTGCAACTGGTCGTCTCCAGTTCAGCAAGTATATTGCAAAGTAACTCCACCATCGACATAGAGGTGTCTTCAGTAGTACCATCTAACAAGTTGGGACTTACACCCATCTTGTCCCAATTGGTTCTTTCTTCAGATTACTGGGACAAGGAACAAGTTCCCAAACATCGTTTCTTTTAAACTGGTTAAGCTCATCTTGCATGGCTTCAATCCAGCTTGGGTCTTTCATAGCCTCGTCAATCTTCTTCGGTTCTATCAGTGATAAGAAGCTGACATTTAAGCATTGATCACTTGTGGCTCTTCTGGTCTGAACCCCACTAGTGGAATCTCCAATAATCTGGTCGATTGGATGTGCTCTTGTCCACTTTTTGTAATGACCAGGATGTACAATGATATCAGTGCAAGAATTCCTCTGATTTACTTCAGGAGGAGGTTCAGAAAAGACTATTTCAGTCTCATCATCTTCCTCCTGCAGTTCATGACTTACATCATGGAACTCTTCAGATTGGGGTATTTCAGTGGAAGCTGATATCTGAGGTGAAGCAGCATGTACATCTGATCCAATAGACAGTTCAGAAGGTAGTTTAAAACTGACTGAAGGATATAATGGAATGTTGCTTGTCTTCTTTATTACTGGTTATGAACTAGGATGTTCAGAAGCATGTTCAGGTGACTGATCAGATTCAGCAATAGGATCAGATTCACCAAAACTGATTGGACTTTCTGAGGGTGGTACAGGAGTTGGATTCTTAAAGATTGCAGAATTGGATTCATCAAAGGTAACATGAATTGACTCATCAACCTTTTCAAGTCTTTTGTTATAGACTCTAAAGGCTTTGCGATTTGTTGAATATCCCAAGAAGTACCCTTCATTAGCTTTTGCATCAATTTTCCAAGCTGACTGGAATTATTCAGAATGTATACTAGACATCCAAATACATGGAATTATCCAATATTGGGCTTTCTATTTCTGAGTACTTCATAGGCTGTCTTCTTGTGTCTTTTGACATAAACATATCTGTTCTGATTGTAGCAAGCAGTTGCAACAGCTTCAGCCCAGAAATTCTTGGGAAGACCATATTCATTAAGCATACTTCTAGCAGCTTCAATCAGCGTTCGATTCTTTCTTTCTATAACACCATTCTGCTCTGGTGTGTGAGCTGAAGAGAAGTTCTGAGATATGTCAGTTTTAGTGCAGAAGGACTCCAGAGTGGCATTTCTGAATTCAGTGCCATTGTCACTTCTGAGCTGACAAACTTTACGCTTATGCTTGAGTTCAATTTGTTTGATGAGAGCAATGATTTCAGCAGTAGCTTCACTCTTGGATCTGAGGAAAATCACCCAACAATATCTTGAATATTCATCGACAACAATAAGGGTGTACTTATTTCCTGCTCTGGTCTGAACATTCACTAGTCCAAAAAGGTCCATGTGTAACATGTGAAGAGGTTCAGTTATACTGAAACTTTGCTTTGTCTTGAATGAAGCTCTTTTTTGCTTACCCATTTCACAACCTGGACATGGCTTGTCTTTGTTGAAAGACATTGAGGGTATCCCATCTACAAGTTGTTTTCTTGACAACTTATTGATGTTCTTGAAGTTCAGATGGGATTATCTCTTGTGCCACAACCAGTTTGTGTCTTCATCAGCCTTTGTATAGAAACATTGTTCAGTGGGTAAACTATTCATATCAATGATATAAATGTTTCCTTTCCTTGGTGCAATCAACACTACCTTTCCATCTCTGTTGAATATAGTGCCTTGTGAAATATCAAATAATACCTTGAAGCCATCGTCACACAGTTGACTGACACTGATCAGGTTATATTTCAAACCATTCACATATGCAACACGTGTGAATTTAACTTGTCCATTATTCACAACACCATATCCCTCAGTTTGTCCATTTCCATCATTCCCAAATGTTATTGAGGGCCCCTATTGCACCCTATATTCCTCCAGCAGGGTTTGTTAACCAGTCATGGTTCAGCCAGCAGCACTGTCCAAAAACCATATATTCTACTTTCGGTCTCCCTGCACATACACAAAGATTAGTTCTTTTTGGGAACCCATCTTTTGATGGGTTCACTGGACTCTCCCTTAGCAGTCTCAGATTTCTTTGGTTCAGGAGGAACTGAAGGGTCAAATGGGATATCATTCATAATCTCAGTTGACACAAAAACAGTTGGTTTGATGGGATTTTCAACCTTTTTCTTCTCAGATTTTTGCTTGACTTGTTTGGAAAAAGGTTTGATATTTTGTTTAGGTTGAAGAGGAGTGATTTCAACATTTTTCAAGTGTGCGTTACAACTTTGCACTTGTCTAGCCAATAGTTGAAATTGACTTTCTAACCTTAACAAAATAGATTCTTCATTAGACACCTGAGCCTTACCTGAATCTGAGGTAGATGGCTCAGTGGGGGAGACATTTTTCTTCTTCTTTTGATTCTTAGGAACCTTGGATGAAGACTGAGGGGATGGCTTTTTGATTTTAGCCTTCTTATCTGAGGCAGTGGCCTGAGCTGCTTCAGATTTACCCTCAGATTGTTCCTGGGCCACTTCAGTCACAATTTTCTGTTTGCCAACTTCAGGAAAAATAATTTTTGGTTTCATTTCTTTTGGAAGGGCATCTAAATCAGTGATTATAGATGCGAAATGAAGGTTACCAGATTCATATGCTGCCCTTTGATTTGCGAAAGTATTTTTTATGGCAGCATCTGGGTTTGGTGCTTTCATCCAAGATTTAATTATTTTCTGTTATTTTTCAAGGATGTTTTTTAATTCTTCCTTTTCCAATTCTAAGGTGGCAACCATAGACTGATAACTTTTTAGGGCCAACTGAACATCTTTCAGTTCTTTCAGTCTGGCCTGACTGGCGTTCAGTTCAGAAGTATTGTTTTCAAACATTTTTAGGCTTTCTGAACGCACAGTTTCAATAAATGATATGTCAGCTTCTAAAAGAACTAAAAGGTCCAGTTTGTGTTCCTCATTACTTTCAAAAACAAAGTCACTAATCTTTTTCATGACTATATCCACCCAACGACCAGATTCAACATCAGATTTGACCAAATGACCTTGATCTTCACGAGCCATGAAACACATGTCCCTAACTTCTTCATCATCATCAGATGATTCATCAGAATCTTCCCATTTTTCAGTTTTGGCAACCATACAACTGTTGTTGGTTGAGTTGTCTTGTGCCGTAAGAGCTATATGAGCTTTCAGCTTCTTGTACTTAGCCTTATAGCTTTCATCAGATTTCTGAAAAATTGAATGGTTAGGGGCAGATTGTGATGATGAAGGTTGACTAGATCTGCATTCCTTCATGAAATGTCCTTTCTTGCCACACTTAAAGCATTCAAGATTAGACTTGTCAATAGAAGCGCTGGAAGCAAATGGTTTGCCCGATCGATTAGATTTGGCCTTAAAACGATTAAACGTTTTAGCCAGCATGGCAACCAGATCATCATTGTCATCCTCATCACAATCATGAGTAACATTATCAGAAATACCAGTTTTTAACATTTCAGAAACCATCTTCTTCATCGAGTCAGAATGATTACTCTTAGAAGATAGTAGAGCAGTACCATGTGGTTCAGAATACTAAACCATACCAGAACTGGTAGAAACATGATTCTTGGCATCTTGCTCAGCCACAACTCTCTCAGCTTTGTTCTCTTCAGTGTATCTGAAGGCTCCATATAGGGAAGCAAGAGTGTGACTGTGCAAAGTTTTGCCTTGTGTCAAGACCAAGATCAAATTTTCCCATTTTGAAGGTAAAATATCACAAAACCTTTCCAACAAGATTTCTTTATCTTTTTCAACTCCCAAAGCTTTTAGTTGATTAACCAAATTTGTAAATCTAATATAAGTTTGAGTTAAAGTTTCATTTGGTAATGCAAAGAAAGCTTCATATCTCTTGTTTAAAGCAACTTTTCTTGTGACAATTGTCTCATTTGTGCCTTCGAACTGAGTCATAAGTTCCTCCCACATTAATTTTGAATTTTCAAGTAAAACAAGGGTGGGCATAAGAGTTTCAGGAACTGCATATAAGATCATATTTTGCAGCTTGGTATCAAGATCTACCAGCCTATGATCTTCCTCAGACCAATGATCCGTCTCCTTTGGTGACATCCTAGGAGTCCCATCGGCATTATGAACAACAGTTGAGGCATTCATGGGGACAAAGGGTCCTTCTTTTAAAATGTCTTTCAACACCAGCAATATATTTTAACATGCATGCTTTCCACGTAATAAATGTATCACTGTTCCCAATAAATTTTGGAACAGGATTGTTTGGAAAATGGACATGGACATTATGCAGAGGTATATTGTTGTTGATGATTGGGGGTGGTATAGGTGGTGTAGTAGCATTAGGGTCAGGACCTTCTTGTTGTTGAGTGTCAACCATCTTTGCAGATCAAAGGTTAAAGAATTAATGTTAATTCAACCTTGCTGCTCTGATACCAATTGTGAGTCCCAAATATAAGATAGTTAAATAACCCGACTGGCAAGTACAACTGATCTTGAAAGACAAGTTCAGTATACGATCCAGGTATGGATATAAACAAGAAGTAAATGACTTAAAGTAAATTGCAAGGAACAAAAGTGCTGAAACTATATAAAGATATATATATAATCAAGTATGTAGCATTGAGACACGATGTACTTTTCAAATGTATTTGATTTATTGATATAAACAAATACAAAGGTTGTTGCGGAACAAAGATAAACACCCAAGTGTAAATATCTAAACAACCTGGAAATACAAGTGATCTAATAACTTGGAAATACTCGTAAGGATTACTTAGAGTATATCTCACAAGTTGCAATGCCAAAGTTTCGAGCACTTTGCAAGTTGTGAGAAGCCTTGTATTTATAGGCCAAGTCCATGCTGATGTGGACTTAAGGTCGTACAAATATGGTTGGGAGCATTTAAGGAATTAAACCTAATTCCTTGCATGCTTACTTTTAAGGTAAAGTATGTAAGTCAATTGATGTGACATTACATACTTTATTCCCAACCTTTTACTTACCTTGTACTTTTATTAATAGATAAATCTATTAACCGGGTAAAGGTATGTAAAGTAAAAAAGATTCCTCGTAATCAGTGTAAAGTGTTGTAAGTACTTTACACTGAGATGCTTCAGTTCCTTGATCAGATAGAATCATCTTCTGAGCTCCGCGTCTGAGCTGATTCTCTTTCTTCATACTTCAGTCTTTGACTTCATTTTGAACGATATTCTGATGTATTGATCTGAACTGAAGTGAAGCTTCAGTGAACTAATTCTTAGCGACTTCAGAATTCTGTACAAGTTTCTTCACTTAACTTCAACTATTTCTGGACAAATTATACTTGGTCGATTTTCGACCCAACACACTAGTTGGTTCATAGGGAAGAAGAAATTGGTTCTCTTGAGGAAGTAGACATACGTGGATGTCAGTCTTAGGGGAATAATCAGAATATATGACAGCGAGTGAATGCTTATTCACATGCTCAGGTATTTAAGGTTAGTCCTTGTTATTCCCATAAAGATAGATAATGAATCCACCATATCCATTACCAATAATCCTGTTAAGCATAGTAGGACTAAGCACATAGACATAAGGTTTCATTTTATACGTGATTGTGCTGAAAAGAAATTAATAGTCCTAGAAAAAGTGCCGAGTGACTTTAATTTAGCTAATCTGTTCACTAAGGCTTTCGGCCGAACTCGTTTCGAGTTGTTAGTCCAATTGATTGGAATGAGAAATCTACAGTAACAGTGTCTCTCAAAAGGAACTTTGTAAAATGTGTCTGTGTTTGTGTCGAAATGTATGTGTGTCATATAAAGTCAGAAAAAGAAAATAATAAATAGTGTAAGGTTACTGTGTCAAGACGATTAGACGTGACGATACTTTAGCTTTTAAGCCTACTTAATTGTACTTTAAATTGCTTTGTTCAGTGATACCATTATATGATATATCGGTAGGCACAAAGTACCAAGGTTTCCTTATAATCTGAACTTAAATGTATACATTGTTCTTATGGGAAACATACTCAGATATATGGCTAAAAATGCATGCTTTTCATGTATATGAATTGAGTCTGGTCCTTAAATAATGCGAAAGATCTAGCATTGTAATTATGTATATTTGGTTTTTATATAGAAGGTCTCGGGTACATACATGTTTATGTATTGCTTTTTCGGATGTATGTTTGTGACAAGATATGCAAATATCTAATTAATCTTTTGAAAATTATGGAGCTAATGTGGCCTTTGAGATTCGAACAAGTAAGTCCTTGGGGTGTCTTTGCATGCCTAGCCTACCTAAAGCTTCCAACTTGGGATAGGTTATCAGAAAGTTCGCTACACGGGTCTCATCTAAAGTCACGGGTTTCCATAAGCGCTTTAAAATGATGTCACAAATATGTAAGTACTTAGCATTATGCAATGTTGGGTATATTTCCGAACGATGAGTCAAGTTATGTCGCTTTGCGTGTGAGGAATTACCGACCTGTCACCGCTGACTTGATTCTTGAAGATCGTCTCCCTGTAGTTACCAAATGTCTTAATCTTAGTGCTTGTGTCGATTGTGAGAGTATATCTGAATGTGGGTCACTTAAGTTCGCAAACTTGATTAAGTGGCATATTAGGCTACTCGGGTTACATGGTGACTGTCCTTGGCCAGGGTATGTCAAAAGTGTCACAACCTAAAAGGAAACTGGAAGTACCAAGTGTTTAAGAGGACAAAAATATTGGTAATCGTTTTTGGATCACTGTTCATAACTAATAATAAGAGAACTTTTTTCTCATTTGTAGGCTTATGTAACATGCTAAGCTGATCAAATCAAGCAGTAACTTTAGCTCTTGTAACTATGTTAGTCATTTATGTTCAGTGTGTGTGTTTGTATGTATGTGTGTGTGTAGTGTTTTTCGTGAAATGTTTAATTTTTATTTGTATTGTTTAAATAAAAGTTCCTATTGCACGAGAGACAGAGTCAGAATAGAATCTAGTTTCCAAGAGGACTCAACTACGTTCTTATGGAACACTGAATAAACGAGTAGGGTAGTTAAGCGATAGTGTTGTGATCAAAAGCTTAAAGAAAGTGTGTTTTATTAATAGAATATGAGTTTAAGGAAAAGAACACAGAGTTGTTGATTTCAATAAATAGATATTCAATTATTTGCTGATTCTTAGAAAGAAGATTTTCTTAAGAATGGACACAGAGTTGTTCATTGTTTTGAATTAAATCTTTAAAAGAATTGTCTTAATCTTTAGAAAGAAGGTTTTCAAAGAATGAACACAGAGATGATTCATAGTTTGAGCTTGATCTTTGAAAAGATTTTTGTTATGTCAAAAAGATTTGGAACAGAGATTCCAAATGATTTTGCTTAGAACTGAAAGTGTGATAAACAGTGAATTATTTGACCTTAATGTGACTTAGGTTAATAATAGATTGTAAGTATATTCATTTATCTTGTAAATTTATTCATTTCTTCAGATTGTATGGTTTTACTTTGACAAGATGATACGTCCCAGAATGTATCAATATAGCAAATTATATTGTACACAGAACAGTTGCAGGGGGGGTGAATACAACTTTCCTCGAACTTTACAAACTCTTAAACTACAAGTTTTAAAGACTCAGTTTATATGTTAAACAAGTAAAGAACATTAATCATTAAAACAGTAAAGCAGTAAATAAAGTGAAACATTCTTAGACACAGATTGTAATTTTTCAAATGTAACTCTTTATTAAGAAATAATCTATACAAAGAATTACAGGGTTGTTGCGGAATAAAGATAGCCTATAGATATCTAAACAACCCTAGCTATAAAATGACAAACTAGAATCAATAAGTTTTAGCTCAAGAGAATCAGCCCAAGCTGATCTCGTACAGACTAAGCTGTGTCTAAGAGCAGAGAAACTTGTGTGAAGAATGATTCTCAGGAATGTCACACATATGCAATCAAGGAATGAGGCTTTTATAGGCGAAAGCTCTTCTTCACTTGGTATCCAATTCAGCCACGTATTGTTCTTCTATTGGATGATGAAGGAATAATCAATCGTGCCTTCACCTCGTACTTGTGGTCCCCCACGTACAGCTGCACATTCTTCATCGTCCTATAAGAGTATGGATACGCATATGTAAAACCAACCAACAACCTGGATCCTAGGATTTTTCCTAGTCACATCATTTGTCCTTATCTTCAATCCAGGTTGTTATCTTCACTTGATTGTCAGATACAGATTGGGCCGTTTGTCAAGGCACCAATCTGCCTAAGTGTTTCCAAGCTGACTGCTAATCCCAAGCTGCCTTCCACTGCCAGCTTGGTCTTCTATCTTCAATCCTCCTCTTCGACTTGGATTGAATGCTATAAACATTTTTGATGCAGCTTGAATAACACTTGCTTCCATAGGATTTAACAATTACAAAGTATGAAGCATGATCTGGGTCAGTAACAGATCGCAAGCTGTGTCAGCTTAGTCTGACCCAGATCAGATTACAAGAACCAAAAGATTACTAAGTGTTTATAGGTCAGATTTGTCAACACCAAATTTATACATCTTTATACAATGAGCATTGGGACTCAACAATCTCCCCCTATTTGATGATGACAAAACCCAACTACACTTCTAACTATCAGCTTACAAAGAATCAAAGTAAAATATGACTAACAACTTGTGACCCTTTGAATCTTTTGGGTTCTTTTCAATCTGATATGAAGTTTTAACAAGACAACTGAATTCGTACAAATACTTGCATATATTGAGAAATACAAAGTATTACAATAAGAACTTATTCCCCAATCATTCTACAGTTTCTTGCTTGATTTCAAATGTTGGGGCAATTTTCACATCTACTTTTCTATCTAACAAGGAACTGCTCATACCCATTACCTTTTTCATTAAATGAAGCACAAAATCTGTATAAGGCAAAAAGATGCATAGTTGGTACCTCTTTCAGCTCAGCAGTCCTTTGGAATACAAGTTGCCCTCTTCCATTCATAAAGTACATACCATGTTCAGGTTCAGTGATAAACATGCCACATCTTGCATTAGAAACACCAGCAGGTAGAGACAGATTGAGATGACTAAGAATCTCGTCAACAGCTTCAGGAGATAATTGTTCAAGTAACTCTGAAGGGTTTATGTTTTTGAGAAAAACTGTATGATCACCTTCAGGAACATTAATTCTTTCAAACCTTTTCCTTTTCTTCTTGAGTGGCTCAGCTGACTCATCTTCATCATCCATATCATAAGCTTTAGGTCTTGGAAGGCCAGTGATGTCAATTTTGTACTTGACAATTGCAGCCAACTTCTTCTCAATTGCTTCTAAGACTGTCTCTTTATGAATTCCATGCAACCCAGTTATGATGTTATGCAATTCAACCCATTCTGTGTATCCTAAGCTAAACAGATTATCAAGATCATGAGTTTCCCAGCTTGTGTCATATCTTACTCTTGTAAATCTAATGCTTGGAATGGGCTGCCCTCTTCTTCTTTTCAACTGAACCTGGGTGATTGGCTCTGGATGCCTTCTATAGTTTAGCTTTTCAGTAACCTTCCTTTTCTCCAGAGCCTCGAACCAATCATGGGCTTCAACACTTTTCTTCACATCTATAACCTTCTGTGATGGTTTGGCATGAACCACCACTTTCTTCTTACCTTTGCCTTTGCCCGCATCTTTCTTCTTATATCCAATAGCTGCAAGGTCTTCCTCATCTTCCTTATTCAATGTTTCTTGAAGAACCTTGGCAACTTATGGATCAGATTCAGTTAATGCCATTCTTTCCCTTTGTAATCTGTCTTCCTTCTATGCCACCTCAACTGTTACCCCAAGTTCTGGAGCCTGTTTGATTGCAAGCTCCCAATCCTTTTCTTAGTCAGTCAAGATCTTCACACCACTTGACCCAGCTTCAGTTGGCCTTTTCTTTAGCATAAACTGGGACAGAGTGGTTGTGTCTTCACTTGAAGAAGATTCAACAGTTTGTACTTTGGGAGCTGGGTCAGCTTGAGTTCGCACAGCTTGCACAGGGACAGCTTGGGAAGACTTCTTTTTCTTTTCAACTTTCTTAAATTTTTCAACTCCAACATCCTTCCTTATATCTCCCATTTCAATATCAACAGTCTCCCCCTTAGTTGTATCACTCTCCTTTTCAGCCTCTTCATTCATATTTCCAACATTTTCACCACCAGACTCAGATTCTGGTATTTTTATCTCCTCTATAGTTTCCTTCTCACTTTCCACCTTAGAACCATGCACAACCATTCTTCTATCATTGGCTGCCTCCTCAGCTCTGGCCTTATTCTGTCTTTCTTTCAGTTTATCAAAATATTCTGCAATTTCCTTATCAACCTGAGCTTGTTGTCTTTCTCTTTCTAGCTCAATTTCAGCATCACTCATGGCACTCTTCTTTTTAGTAGCATTCTTCTCCCCCTTTTTGTCATCATCAGCAGGGAAAGAGCTTACTGGAGTGGCAAAGAGGCCTTTGAGATCCTGGTTGATCAAGTCAATCTTGATATTAGTGAGACAGCAGGCTCTCCTTAGCTCAACATAATCTTCATGAAGGAGTCGAATTTTAGATTTGACACCCTTAGAGACTTCAATCAGATCTTTCTTGAAATCTGCTTGTGACTTGTTTGCAGATCGAAGTTCTAGGGTGACTTCCCTTGTAAATTTGGTTGTTGCAGTCTCAATCTGACTCAGAGTACTCTTGTTTCTTTCCTTCTTTTCATTAATTTCCTTTGTAAGACCATCAAGAGACTCTGTCAGCTTAGACTGGTTCTGCTGCATCAAGTCAACTGCCTTCTTAACATTTTCTTCCAATACAGTCTGACCTTGACTCAGCTTCTCCACCTTCAAATCCGTCAATTCCTGATCCTTTTGGATCTTTTCCAAGCATTTGGTCAGCTATAAGCTCTCAACCTTAGAGGTTGAAATGAACTCAGTGAGCTGACCCACCACATCTTAAAATGAGATAGTGGCAGCTTGGAAAGAATTTGCAGTTGGCTTAAAAGCCACTTACTCTGGAAAGAGCAGCCTGCAATCCTTAACATCAGGGTCATTGGGCTCATATAGAAGGGGGTGGAGGCTTAAGGAATTTTGGTGAATTTGCTCATGAGAGTGAGTCTCATGAGTAGATTTGTCAGAAAGGATGATGAGTTGGTCAGCCTGAGAAAGATTGACGTTTGATTCAGGCTGAGGGCCAGTGGAAATGTGTTGATCTTGATTTTGATCAACTCCTCCACTGGCATCTTCCATCAGAGCATCCCTTGAGGATGGATGGGCAAACTCATCATCGAATGAAGAATCACTTCCAGAGATAGTGATCATTTTCTCATTGACATCATGAGGACCATCAATGGTTCCCTTTGCTGCACAAGGGGCTGACATAACTGCCTTAAAGACAGCCATGTAACCTACAGAATCCCTCTGTCCAAGGACAGATGCAGACACAGACGCTGCAGGTGTAACATTTTGTGTAGATGATTGCCCTTCAACAGAGGTGTGTTGTTGCACCAAAGTATCCTTAGGGAGAATTATTGAGGCCTGTACCCCTCCTTGTGATCTAAAAGGGGCATTGACAGCCTGTGCAGACTCAGAGTGTAAGAGAGAAGGAGTCTGATCAGCTTGGGGAGGAGAAACAGTGTCACAAGTGCGTTCGATACTTCTCTCCTTTGGCTGACCATCCTCAAATTGGATATGCATTGACTCTGACTCATTTTGGATCTGGGCTAGATCCTCTGTTATCCCTTTAATGATATCATCAACCTTTTGGGAGGCTGATGATGGCGATTTAGGTACAGACTCAGTATGACCTTGGGAGGAGGTCTTTATTTCAATACCTTCACCCTGTTTGGAGGGTTGGGTAGAAGTAGTTGTTCCCTTTGTCTCGTCTACACTCTTTTGGGAGAGTGCAGATGGGCGTGGCAATTTCGGCTTGTCAGCTTGGGTGGCAGGGACAGCTTTGGAACGTTCCTTAGCTTCCACTACACCTTGGGGGATCTCAAGATTGGATGTTGCATTATCAACCCCAGAAGCTGACACAGATTTCCTTTGCATTCTTTTCTTTTTAGCACTGTGAGGCACTAAGTCCTCAACAATGGGTCTTTTAGAAGCGATTTTAGAATGAGTGGTTGAGGGTGTGGCTAGGGTGGCTGATGTTTTGGCCAACCCTTCACCTTCTTTTGAAGGAGAGGAATATTGAATAGATTGAGAAGAGTTTGAGGGTTCAGAAGCATGTGTACCTTGGTCCCCCTGATTGGAAAATTGAGTGTCAGACTCAGATCGCGTCGAAGTAGGGACAGCTTCCTCAATTGCCTCTTGTTCCCTCTTTCTTTGCCTGCAAAAATCAAGGTAAATCTGCATTGCTCGGGTCAGACCCTGCACAGTTACCTTGGGACTGTTGAAAATGTTATTGTTAATAGACTTGCATTCCACAGTCTGACCAGTTGCCAGACTGTAATCACTGTCAAGTATTGCTTCAATGATAAGAGCAAGAATCCTACCATAAGGTATGGTAAGGCTCTTCTTATGAACACGTTCAACCAAGTCCTTAAAAATTAAGCCAGAAAAATCTACTCTGGTCATAGTGACCATGGCATGAAAAATCTGCAACTCTAGGACATTAGGTTGATCAAAGCTGCCTGCCTTTACTTGTAAAGTTTTAGAAATTGTGCTCAGTAAATAATTCCAAATACCAGTTAAATATTTCATTTTAACCACTGAAGCCAATGGACCAGTATATCTAACCTCTTGTAAAATATTTTTGGCTTCAGTATGAGACACAACATTTTCATAATCATCTTCAGGCATATAAGACAGCTCAAATGCAGACCTAATTCTCTCATAAGAAATATATACCTTTTTCTTACCATTGAGGATTGTGCCGTAGATTGCAGCATCTCCTTTCTTGTTCTGTTCCACATGACAGCTCGCCCAGAATTCACAAAGGAGATCTTGAAACACCCAGTCTGGCTTCTCAATCATCACTTTGCCAAATGGATGATACCATAAGAAGGCCACTATCTCATCATATCCTTTTGCCCAAGAAGGAGGATGAATATTTGCATAAAGCAGACTGCCAATCTTGATTTTACCAGTATCAAGATCAGCCGGGACAACAACTACATCACTTCCCACCACATAAGGTGAAAGTTTACTCACGCTGACTGGAGCTGGGTATTGGACCTCAGATTCAGTAGAAGAAATAGAATGATTATTATTATTAGAAGTAGATGAAGATGATGATGCCATATTTTAAAAGAAGAATTTTGATGAAATTAATAAAACAGTTTTCAGATTGAGAGAAAAGAAATTGATTTTTAAAAAGTATGAAGGAATGAATTTGGGGATTTTGGTCTGTATGATTATATATATCTTATTCAAAATATCCCGTTTGAAAAAGTAAGAGAGAAAGAATATGATTGGAGGATGAACAAGTAGTGGAAGTACTTTTTCAGTAACCAACTATCCACACTACACGTGTCATACTTCAATAGGATCAACAAGTAAACTAAATAAAATAATATAAGTAATAAAACGCACCGAGATATTTAATAACAAAAATCACCACGAAGCTGGGTTAGACTCAACTTACCCTCTTTTACTTGGAAAAAAACCAAGTATGAATGAGTAGTCTGGGTCTGACACAGCTTACCCTCAAAATTTAGAAAAATTTAAAGGGGTCAGATTTGTTATTACTTAACTCACTGCCTTTTACATATTAAGCATACCTAGCTTACTTGTGAGATAGTTGAACCTTGATTCATCCAATGGCTTTGTAAACAAGTCAGCAAGCTGATTATCTGTTGGAATGAAGTGGAGTTCAACATCTTCTTTCATTACATGATCCATGATGAAATGATATCTTATATCAGTGTGCTTGGTCCTTGAATGAAGCACAGGATTGTTTGAAATTGCTATGGAACTGGTATTGTCATAAAAGATTGGAGTTTTTGATGCAGTGACACCATAGTCTTGAAGCTGATATTGCATCCAAAGAATTTGAGAGCAACAACTTCATGCAGCAACATATTCAGCTTCTGCAGTGGATATAGAAACTGAATGCTGCTTCTTGCTGGACCAGCTTACAAGTCTATTGCCAAGCAATTGACAAGCTCCTGAAGTACTTTTTCAGTAACCAACTATCCACACTACACGTGTCATACTTCAATAGGATCAACAAGTAAACTAAATAAAATAATATAAGTAATAAAACGCACCGAGATATTTAATAACAAAAATCACCACGAAGCTGGGTTAGACTCAACTTACCCTCTTTTACTTGGAAAAAAACCAAGTATGAATGAGTTGTCTGGGTCTGACACAGCTTACCCTCAAAATTTAGAAAAATTTAAAGGGGTCAGATTTGTTATTACTTAACTCACTGCCTTTTACATATTAAGCATACCTAGCTTACTTATGAGATAGTTGAACCTTGATTCATCCAATGGCTTTGTAAACAAGTCAGCAAGCTGATTATCTGTTGGAATGAAGTGGAGTTCAACATCTTCTTTCATTACATGATCCATGATGAAATGATATCTTATATCAGTGTGCTTGGTCCTTGAATGAAGCACAGGATTGTTTGAAATTGCTATGGAACTGGTATTGTCATAAAAGATTGGAGTTTTTGATGCAGTGACACCATAGTCTTGAAGCTGATATTGCATCCAAAGAATTTGAGAGCAACAACTTCATGCAGCAACATATTCAGCTTCTGCAGTGGATATAGAAACTGAATGCTGCTTCTTGCTGGACCAGCTTACAAGTCTATTGCCAAGCAATTGACAAGCTCCTGAAGTACTTTTTCTATCAATCTTACAGCCTGCAAAGTCAGAATCTGAATAGCCAATTAGATCAAATCCTGAGTCTTTGGGATACCAAAGACCCAGATTGGGACTACCTTTAAGGTATCTAAAGATTCTTTTCACAGCCTTAAGATGAGATTCCTTAGGACTAGCTTGATATCTTTCACAAAGACATGTAGCAAACATAATATATGGTCTACTAGCAGTCAAGTAAAGTAATGATCCTATCATATCCCTATAAGCTGTGGTGTCAACATATTTGCCATTTTTGTCTTCACCCAGCTTATCTCCATTTCCCATAGGAGTTTTCATAGGTGAGCAATCACTAAAACCAAATTTGTTTAAGAGATCTTTAACATATTTTCCTTGGTTTATAAAAATTCCATTTTTAGTCTGTTTTACTTGTAAACCCAGAAAATAGTTTAGTTCTCCCATCATGCTCATTTCATATTTTTTAGACATTAATTCAGAAAACTTTTTGAAAGTCTTTCACTGCTAGACCCAAATATGATATCATCTACATAAATTTGTACAAGCAGGATATCACCATTATACTTTCTCACAAACAAAGTCTTGTCAACATTACCTCTTTTGAATTTGTTAGCCAAAAGAAATTTAGTCAAAGTATCATACCATGCTCTTGGAGCTTGTTTCAACCCATAGAGAGCTTTGTCAAGCTTGAACACATGGTCAGGAAACTTTGAACTTTCAAAACCAGGAGGCTGTTCAACATAGACTTCTTCTTCCAATTTTCCATTAAGAAATGCACTCTTCACATCCATCTGATAGACTTTGAAACCTTTGTGAGCAGAAAAGGCCAAGAACATTCTGATTGCCTCTAATCTTGCCATTGGTGCAAAAGTCTCATCATAATCAATTCCATCCTCTTATCTGTAACCAAGAGCTACCAATCTTGCTTTATTTCTGGTCACAACTCCCCTTTCATCCATTTTATTTCTGTAGACCCACTTGGTTCCAATCATAGTTTTGTGATGAGGTCTTGGAACCAGTTCCCAAACCTTGTTTCTTTCAAACTGAGTTAATTCATCTTGCATTGCATTTACCCAAGATGGATCTGCCAGGGCTTCATTAACCTCAGTTGGTTCCACCTTACTCACAAAATTAACAAACATGCAAAAATTACCTGTTGCCTTTCTTCTTGTTTTAACTCCAGAGAGAGGATCACCAATGATTTGGTTAATTGGATGACTCCTTGTCCATTTAGTAACATGAGTTGAGTTGTTTGCAACTGGGACAATGGGCTGATTCAGATTAGATGGTCCAGCATGATCAGCTTGAGGAAGAGGCTGATCAGCTTGGACTGGAATGGAGGAATCTGAACCAGTTTGAGAGTCATTTAATGGATTCTGAATAATTTCTTCAGTAGGAGTAGGATCAGCTTGTGCATATTGAAGGATTGGAACACCTTCTTCTTCTTCTATAAGTTGCTCCCCCTGAGTTTGAGCATTATCAGCTCCAACTGGAGGATTAGTTGGAGGCTCATTCTCAGGTACAGCCAGTTCTTCAAAATTGAAGTCTTCATCTTCAGGAGGAGAGCAATCTGGCTTAGAACAACATTCATCTATGCTTATATTAACAGAGTTCTCAATTGTTTTAGTTCTCTTGTTGTAAACTCTGTAGGCCTTCATCATTGTTGCATATCCAAGTAGGATACCTTCATCTGCTTTCTCATCAAACTTTCCAAGATGGTCTTTCTGATTCAGAATGTAACAAGGACTTCCAAACATTCTTAGGAAACCTATTCCAGGTTTTCTCCCCCTAAGAAGTTCATATGCAGCCTTATGGTGTCTTTTCACAATAAGGGATCTGTTCTGGGTAAAGCAAGCTGTGTGTACTGCTTCAGCCCAGAAATGAGACTTGACATTGTTTTGAGCCATCATGGATCTGGCAGCTTCAATAAGAGTTCTATTTCTTCTTTCTGCAACACCATTTTGTTGAGGAGTTCTTGCAGCTGAGTAGACTTGTGAATTTCCCTTTTCACTACAGAATGAATTAAGAGTGATATTCTTAAATTCAGTACCATTATCACTTCTTAATTGCCTAACAGGCCTTTTGTAAAGAATTTCAGCTTGCTTGATGAAATGAATAATGCTGTCAGCAGCTTCACTCTTGTGCTTAAGAAAGAAAACCCAGGTGTATCTTGAATATTCATCAACAATGACCAAGGAGTACCTCATTCCAGTGAATGAAGGAGTACTAATTGGTCCAAAAAGATCCATATGAAGCAGATCCAAACAATTGTCAATGGTTGAGCATGTTTTAGACTTAAAAGTAGCTTTGTGTTGCTTGCCTTTCTCACAAGCACCACACAGCTTGTCCTTCTCATAATTGATCACTGAAATACCAGACACCAACTCTTTCTTACACATCTTGTTGATGTCTTTAAAGTTCATATGAGACAACCTTTTATGCCACAACCAGTTCAGCTCATCTTGAGTCTTTGACATGAAACAGACTTCTCATTCTTAGAAAGCTTAGTTTTCTCTTTTGGAACACTATGATCTCTAACCTCTCTTTTATTTTTCTTAGAGTTATCCTTGTTTGTTTTAGACATAGAATCTGACACAGATTGGGTAATGGTCAGCTTGGACAAGTCTAGACTTTCTTCAGGTTTTAACTCAACAACTTTATCTGCTTCAGACACAGCTTTAGCAATGGTCTGACTCATGGTTTCAGGATCATTAAACCCAATACCAGATTTCTGAACCAACTTAATTGGTTTAGATTTTTTCCCTTTGGTTTGGACTTTGGGTGGTGAAGGAGGCTGATAACAAGGCTCTATAGCACATACCTCAGCAATGGCTATGGCCCTATCATAATCACCATCAAAAATAGCTTGGATCTGATGAGGTATTTGTTCATTTACACACTTAGCAACTCTTTTGGAGCATATACACCATGATTCAGTTATCTGTTTAACTTTCAAAAACTTTTCTTCTGCAGTTTTAGCTTCTTTAACCAAAATAGAGTTTAATTGTTTTTGAGCTTTAACTTCAGATTCCAGTTTCTCAATGGTGTGACTCTTAGAGCTAATATCAAGTTTCAAGACATGTATTTCCTTTTTGAGTTCTTGATTAAAGTGTTTTTGTAAAGAACCTCATCACCAAGTCTATTTAGTCTAGACAGTTTCTCATTATCAGACAGATTGGAAAAAGAAATTACCTCAGGTGGAGCAGTCTGACTGGTAGATGCCTGGTGAGCTGACTCAGATTGCTGTTGCATTTTAACAAGATCTTCAGCAAACTTTTGAGTAGCTTCTTTAGCAATGGTCTGACTCATGGTTTCAGGATCATTAAACCCAATACCAGATTTCTGAACCAACTTAATTGGTTTAGATTTTTTCCCTTTGGTTTGGACTTTGGGTGGTGAAGGAGGCTGATAACAAGGCTCTATAGCACATACCTCAGCAATGGCTATGGCCCTATCATAATCACCATCAAAAATAGCTTGGATCTGATGAGGTATTTGTTCATTTACACACTTAGCAACTCTTTTGGAGCATATACACCATGATTCAGTTATCTGTTTAACTTTCAAAAACTTTTCTTCTGCAGTTTTAGCTTCTTTAACCAAAATAGAGTTTAATTGTTTTTGAGCTTTAACTTCAGATTCCAGTTTCTCAATGGTGTGACTCTTAGAGCTAATATCAAGTTTCAAGACATGTATTTCCTTTTTGAGTTCTTGATTAAAGTGTTTTTGTAAAGAACCTCATCACCAAGTCTATTTAGTCTAGACAGTTTCTCATTATCAGACAGATTGGAAAAAGAAATTACCTCAGGTGGAGCAGTCTGACTGGTAGATGCCTGGTGAGCTGACTCAGATTGCTGTTGCATTTTAACAAGATCTTCAGCAAATTTTTGAGTAGCTTCTTTAGCCATGAAACACTTGGCATCTTTATATAATTCATCATCAGATGAAGTGGCACTTTCAGCCCAGTCTTTGGCTACCAGACTCTTGTCACTTTTGTTCACCTTCTCAGTCAGTTCAGCTACTTATGCTTTCAAGGCTTTGTACTTAGTCTTGAGCTTAGAGTATTTTTCACCTCTTCCACCTTTAGCTGGCACAGCTTGAGTAGATTCTTTAGATCTGCAATCTCCAGCCATATGTCCAGTCTTGCCACACTTGTAACAAGTGACTTTGGACATGTCAAACGGCTTCTTGGTCTTATCAGATTGGCCACCTTTTCCTTTTCCTTTAAACTTGTTAAAGGATCTCCTTCTGATCCTTTAAGCCAACATAGCTACTTCATTAGCTAGTTTATCACCATCAGATTCATCACATTCAGATTCAGCATAAACAAAGTTAGGATTAGACATTACAGGAATATCATCATTAACATAAGGAATGATCACATTACTAATTGAACTAGGGTGTTCAGTCATAGAAGCAACAAGTGCAGCAGCAGGCTGACTATAAGAATCACCCACAACAATTAACTTTTCAGCCTCTGAACACTCTTGGTTATGAAGTAAACCAAAGAGTCCAGGGAGATCAAGATCATGATAAACAGAACTTAATTTAACAGAAGAAATATAGTTGTTCCATTTATGTGGTAATGAATCAAGAAATTTACTTTTTAAAACCTCATTTTTCTTAACACATCCAACAGTAGCTAAATCATTTACCAAAGCATTAAAGCGGGTATGAGTGTCAGTCAAGGATTCATTTCTCAAAGGAAAAAATCTCTCATACCTCCTGGTTAAAGTAGTAATAGTGGATTCCATGGAAGTAGAGCAACCCTCAAACATGACAGTCAATGTACCCCACATTTTCTTAGCAGTTGAACACATTTTAATAGAATGGTAAAGGTCTTTGGGTACAGCTTGGACAATGAAATTTCTAGCCTTCACATCCAAGTTAGCCAACCTCCTATCCTCATCCCCCCAATCTGCCTTGTCCTTAACAATAGATTTGACTGTGGCAGGAATGGTTGGTTGACCTTCCCTGACCACAACTTCTACCACAATGGTTTGTGTAGGAACATAAGGACCATCCGCAAGGATGTCAGGCATATTGTTATCGATGGATTCAAGGAACAAAGACATTTGACCTTTCCACCCACTGAAATCATCTTTATCAAACATGGGTGGTCTGGTTGAAGAACCATTATCAATATATGATGACATAATGCTTTACTATTAAAGAAAATATGCAAGGATCAAGTCAAGTTAATTCTTAACCCTTGCTCTGATACCAATTGATACGTCCCAAGATGTATCAATATACCAAAGTATATTGTACACAGAACAGTTGTAGAGGGGGGGTGAATACAACTTTCCTTGAACTTTACGAACTTTTAAACTACAAGTTTTAAAGACTCAGTTTATATGTTAAACAAGTAAAA
This sequence comes from Erigeron breviscapus, assembly GCA_034093135.1. Taxonomy (NCBI): domain Eukaryota; kingdom Viridiplantae; phylum Streptophyta; class Magnoliopsida; order Asterales; family Asteraceae; genus Erigeron; species Erigeron breviscapus. The sequence goes on along the minus strand of CM067174.1, from coordinate 110,964,187 downwards.
AACACGAATCATTAAAACAGTAAAGCAGTAAATAAAGTGAAACATTCTTAAACACAGATTGTAATTTTTCAAATGTAACTCTTTATTAAGAAATAATCTATACAAAGAATTACAGGTTGTTGCGGAATAAAGATAGCCTATAGATATCTAAACAACCCTATGAAATGACAAACTACAATCAATAAGTTTCAGCTCAAGAGAATCAGCCCAAGCTGATCTCGTACAGACTAAGCTGTGTCTAAGAGTAGAGAAACTTGTGTGAAGAATGATTCTCAGGAATGTCACACATATGCAATCAAGGAATGAGGCTTTATACGCGAAAGCTCTTCTTCATTTGGTATCTAATTCAGCCACGTATTGTTCTTTTATTGGATGATGAAGGAATAATCAATCGTGCCTTCACCTCGTACTTGTGGTCCCCCACGTACAGCCGCACATTCTTCATCGTCCAATAAGAGTATGGACACGCATATGTAAAACCAACCACCAACCTGGATCCTAGGATTTTTCCTAGTCACGTCATTTGTCCTTATCTTCAATCCAGGTTGTTATCTTCACTTGATTGTCAGACACAGATTGGGCCGTTTGTCAAGGCACCAATCTGCCTAAGTGTTTCCAAGCTGACTGGTAATCCCAAGCTGCCTTCCACTGCCAACTTGGTCTTCTATCTTCAATCCTCCTCTTCGACTTGGATGGAATGCTATAAACATTGTTGATGCAGCTTGAATAATACTTGCTTCCATAGGATTTAACAATTACAAAGTATGAAGCATGATCTGGGTCAGTAATAGATCACAAGTTGTGTCAGCTTAGTCTGACCCAGATCAGATTACAAGAACCAAAAGATTACTAAGTGTTTATAGGTCAGATTTGTCATCACCAAATTTATACATCTTTATACAATGAACATTGGGACACAATAGAAGATTTGATATATTTGTTGAGATGTGCATATTAACAGGACAACGAACAAATGAGTTTTCTGTAGGTTGTGAAGTTAAAGTGCAAGAAAGACGAATACACAAGGATTGTATAGGTCATTTGATGTTTAACCAAGATGTATACTAGTATGATGAGGCAATCATAGAAGTATTACATTTGTTATCAGTTCTTTTTATGCAAAAGTATAAGTGGTTAATTTCAGTTCATGTGCTTTACAGAGTTAAAGCCTTGTGATTATGAAAGCATAATCTATATATATTTGCATGATAAGGTAGATATACTTGGAAGACCTTAGTTTAGGTTATCCATAGTTATCCTTAGTACGATAAAACAGAGTTTTTAAGGTTCTAATTATTGAATTGAAAAATAAACTAGGAAGTTTATATGTCATGTTACTTGAATGATAAGACAGGGATCTTAAGATTCTAGATTTTTGATAAGTTGACGGATAGACAAGGAATCTATAGCTTTATGTTAAAAACCTTGAGAACACTTAAGGTGTCATTATTAGCTTTGTAGTTCTAGACTAAGATAATGTCATATGAATTTTATGACTTATAATAGTAAAGAATAATAAAATTTGGAGAAGAAAATGAAAAATGTAGTTCTAGATTAAGTCGTTACTATCGTATATTATAGTAATGAAATAATGAAGAATAACATTATTATTTTTATCTCGTTGTTTATTTTTAAGCTTATATAATACCTGCACATACAAGCGTGAAGTACTTTGCAGATATTAGCACAAGAAGTTATATGTTACATGTTTTGTCTGAAGATGTTGATTATAATCAGGAGAAACATTCAGTATTATAAAAATATGGAGACAAACAATTGCTTTTGAACAGGGTTCCATGTTCCTGAAGTTTGAGCTTCAAGTTTCAAAGTTTCTGATTTTCATGGGAGTCAACTAGTTTAGGATTGATTGTTGGAAATTCTACCTCTCTATCATATGCCGGTTATGCAAGGCGAGCAGGGACTCGAGTTATGCTTAATTCGGAGGGATTTATCCTTGAGGGGGAGAATTACAACAAGCTATGGTGCATTAGTTGATTATTATGACGATACAGAGAGTTTGAAGTTTGCTGATCAAATCTGAAGTTTCAGACAATCAAGTTTCGGGTATGGCAATAAATTTTTGTTGTCTCGAAATTATCTTTTTCAGTGTATTTGCAGAGAAGTCAATCTAATGGAAGGATTTCTAAGCAAAAGACTGAAGTATTCAAGACAAATGCCTTGTCTTGATATTCAAAAGCTAAGAACATCAGGTTTTTATAATATATTGTTTATATAGTAATTACAAGATGTTGATAGTTATATTTTTATTAGTTGAAGATCTTAGATATAGAAATTTGCATTTGAATATGAAAGATTATCGAATTTTTATGTAAAACCTTAGACATAGACATAATGTGAATGTAGAAGGTTATGTAAAACCTTAGATATAGACTTAATGTGAATGTAGAAGGTTAAGTAAAACCTTAGTCATAGCCATTAAGTGAATATAAAAGGGATTACATAGTTAATATTTTAATGCCTTAGACATAGAAATGAAATGTTTGAATGTGAAAGGCTAGTAGTTGATTTTAAAGCCTTAGACATAGATATATCGTTTGAATTTGAAAGGTTTTTATATGCATAAACCTTAGAAATAGAAACGGTCATATGAATGTGAAAGGTAATTGTACTTTAGACATAAGTATTTTGTTTGAATATGAAAAGTTGTCAAATGAATTTTGAAACTTTAGATATCGAAACATTTATATGTATGTAAAAAGTATTGGATATATATTGATTATTTAGGTCATATCGTTATGAAAGGTTTTCATAAGAATATGAAGTAGTTAATCAATATTGTGTGTGAAATTTATATAATATAATGATTTATATTATAAGAATTTCTGAATATTTTGCTAAATCATAGTTATGTATCCCAGTCATAAATTGAGGGGGAGTACATAAGAATGATTTTTGGTCTGACTTTTTGATCATAGTTATGTATCCCAGTCATAAATTGAGGGGGAGTACATAAGAATGATTGTGGTTATAGTGATTGATCATCGTTATACTTCCTAGTCATAAAATTGAGGGGGAGGTATAAGAATGAAGAATCAATTTTATAACTGGTTAATGTAATTTTAAATTTTTTTTAAAGTAAGTTTGCAAGTGGTACAGATACGTTTGCAAGTGGTACAGATCAGAAAAGCTCGTGTCGAGAAAGTTTAGGAAAGATTGATCATGGAAAAGTTAAAGAATTTTGTCTAAGTTTATTAACTTTTCAGGTTTAAGACGAAGATCGAGCAAAAGATGAAATTTGGATGTCTATAGGTTTAGTCATTTTAATTTTTATACTAGGAATAAACCCGTCCGATGGACGGGCTGAATTTAGTATTTTATATATATCGTTACCTAAACAATTAAACTTTATATTTTACCTTATTGTACATTTTATGTTATGTGTTTTTTTAATAATTTAATAATCTTATGTTCTTTTAATTATTTTTAATATATAATCTGTATCTTCCATTTAAAATTATAGTTTATTTTCAAAACAAAAACAACTAAATTGACCTATATTAATTAGTCTTTTTAGTTTTGTTTATGTTTTGTCTATATCAATTTTTAACTTTATCTTTCTCCATTAAGTATATAGTTACCCTAATACCCTTAGCATATGCATTAACAACCTAGGTATATATTAAAATACGTTATAAATCATTAGGTTTGGTCATCACCTCTAAAAAGAAAAACATAACAAACAAATCTATGTCCCCTGAGCATTTAGTGAGAATTTATCTATTTGAAGAACACTTAGTCTTTTTCTTACCATGTATTTAATACTTTCAACACACTTGCATAATGCATCTAATCATCCTTGTCCCCTGAGCAGCAGTAGATGAAATAGTTACGGTTTTGGACTTCAATTTAAACTAAATTTGAATTCAAGAGAATATGAGTCAGTTCGGAGGCCCAATAACTTTAACAAAGCATCAGCTTGAATAAAGAACCAGTTGACTGAAGCACCGGTTTGAATAAGCTTTGATGAACGATCAGCTTGAAACATGTACAAATTGTAAGACTACAACATGTATGTACTCTTTGTTGCTAGGATTATAATTTGATGAACTTAAAAAAAAAAGTCACATCCAAACATTTAAGAAATTTTGCAATAAATCTGTATATTACATGACCAAAACAAAAACAATAAACATACTAACCATTACTTTAAAAAAAATTGATTATTATAGAACACTTGAAGCCAAAAAGGATTTGTATATTAATTGACCACCAAGTATTGGTGTTATTATAACACAAAGTGCAAAATTAGTATAACCACTTATTTGATTATTCATTACATAACCAGGATCATACCTAACATTCTTAGCAAGCAAACATGTGCTCTAAAAGCTGTATTAATTCAAATGAAATTTCAAGGTCAACCATACCTTGTTGCCAACTTTGGATTTTATAAGACCATCAATGTGCTCTTTAATAAAATTTCAAGATCAATGATCTTTTTTATAGACTTAGTTAAAGATTTATGCTTCTGTCAAATAAATTACCTTGTTTGCATATCAAACTACACGCTCATGAGAACTATTATAATGCTGCAATGATATGACAAATACTCCACTTAAAAAAAAAAGATATTCAAGATTAGTAAACGTGGTTAGTATGTTTCATTCCAAGGATAACACTTAGTTCTACCTCAAAAAAGTGGGCTTTCATAATGAAACGGCGACATTTTCCTGTTAAATCATGTTAACCCATACAAATCAACAAAATCCAGTGCCAATCACTCAATCATGTTGGATTATATTTACCTGAGCCTAAATTCAGTCTTTGAAAAGTATATGTTAAACTATCTAGAATTACCCGACCTGAGAGCCTTAATATTATTTTCAAACGCGCATTCAACAAACAAAGTTGAACATATTTATTTACAAATATAAAATTACATATCCATTCATATACAATGTACATCATCGAAAAGAAGGTAAAAACATGCAAACCATATTACCAGTCATAACCCCACAGGTCCTCCTCAGTCATTTCTTCAGATGCATATCCTCCATCTCCTGCTCCCTCCTCTGCTTCCTTCAAATCCTCAACCCTGACTCCTAAATCATACTCAAACTGGACTAAGAACTTGCAACGCTTGTCCTTCTTGTTGGATATTGTTACAAAACAGTTGGCAGTCATCTGGTGCAGCAATTCAATGTCAGTTGAATCCAATAACTTCTTGGCCGGGAACCATCGATCTTTACCATCACCCCAAAATATCTTCACATGGCCTGTTTCCATATGCGGAGTTGGCATCCACATCCACGCCACAACCTTCTTGGATAAATCATCCAATGTCATTACATATGATCGAATCTACCCCTGAGAACCCTCACCAACTCCTTCGCCTCCTCTGTCCGATGGTTTTTCCAAGCTCCCATTCCATATACCTCGCTTAGAAAATCCTCATCCAGTTTCAACACCTTCTTCATCTTCTCAATCTTCATCTTTCGCATATCCCTCTTTCTGAACACATAGCTACGATCATTTGGTGACACAGTCCAGCCGTACAACCGAGCCATTATTTTCCAAAATTTTAAAATTAATTTAAAAGTTTTTAACGCTAATGAGATTTGAAACTATTTCGGTGATGTATTGAAGCCAATGTATCGGTTTATATAGTATAAGTAAAATGTTTTTCTCTATATGCATCATTAATATAACTGCCCACTTACATCTAAATCAGAAAACGGTGTAACTCTTCGTTAATCTATTGTCTCTTCATATTCATTGTTTTATGGATTATTAATTTTGAATAAAAATTAAAAAACTGGTTCAAATACCACGACATAAGTTAATTAATTTTTCTTAATATAAACGTTTGTACTGTTTGGATAAATATATCATTTTAATGTACCCTTTTGCAAATACATATCTATAACATTATCATTATGGTTATAAAACTTTTATTAACTTAGCCATCAGTTTCAATTTTTATTAACTTAGATCTTAACATGTCTATTAATTGGCATATTATACCTACAATCTCATACATTACATAGTAACATAAATTTTAAAACGTATAACATAATCTTTACTCTTTCTCCAATATATATACATAAGTTTCATAAATAAATTTACCAAATAAATTTATAACATATCTATACTATTATATAAAAATTATCACACCCTCCATTTTTAGAAATAGTTACACAATAGTTACATACGAAATTACTAAATTACCCTTAATAAACACCCACTATAGAAAGAGTTTTTATAAAATATCAAATTTGCCCTTAATAAACTAATTTAGACTCTAAACTCTTATATTACTAATTTACATTCTAAATCCTTATCTTATAAAATATTTTCACTATTATCTTTACACCAACTTACTCCACTCGACACCAATTGTGGATGTCATCACCACCCGTCACCAACACCACTAAACCGTCATAGCCGTTACTGCCGCCGCATTTCGCAGGTACAATGCTCGTCATTACAAAAAAAAGAATACGTGATTATATATATTTACAAGATAAAAAAGAAAATCACAAAAATTTGTGGGATTCAATGATTTCGGCCCACCAATTTTTTTTTCAAGTTGGGTTCGGGATGGGTTGTTGGGTTGTCAGGTCGACCCGGCAACCCGATATCTTAATAATATTTTGGGAGAATGGTCCTTTAGTAAATTATCAAATAAGATGTAGTGAAATTTAGTTTGGTAAAAAAACACTATAATATGATGTTAGTTGACATTTTATGTTGGAAAACTGATTTAAGTATTTAAATTGATTAAGGTTGAATCTAATTCAATCAGATCTTGATAATAGTCTAATCAGATTCTATTAAAAACAATATAATACAATGTAATCTGAGTTCGACTTACCAAATTTTTCACACTTTCCGAATTGATATGTAGTACAGAACCATCACAAAAATCAAATTTCAAAGAAGTGAATACAGTATTACATCGGTACGTTTTAAAATATTTTGCAGCACTTCCGGTTGAAGATCTCAATATCCTAAACTTAATTCAGTAAGATTATTCCAGGTAAAGGTAACTTTAGCATGTAGGTTGCAAAATTCAAAGTCCATATGTGTAAAATATGTATTTGTGTAAAACAAATCTAATTCAATATTATACATCCAGTTCTTTTCGGATTGCTTTAAGCAAAGTTTAAAAATTTTAACGTTTTTTTTGATGCAAAATTTAATACAATAGCACTATGTCAGTTACAATAAAATTTAACTACATTTTGTTAGAAATATAAAGGTAGTAGTTGATTTGTATACTTTATATTGTTTTATACTTAGAATGTAAATGTCTAAGTATGGAAGGGGCTTAGTGTAAATTAGTCATATGTATATAAATCCCTTCCATTAAGCATTTTGTAACCTTTCACCACATAATACAAGCTAATCTTTCCCTGACATCTCTCTACTCTCTCTCTACTTTCTCTCACTAGAAACCTCCATTAACACACACTAAAACACACACTAAAGCTCGAATTCTAGTCTTAACAATTGGTATCAGAGCACAATCAGAGTTGCTGAACGATCCACAAGCTTATTACAAGCTTAATTTGTGCTTAATTTCAGAATTTGAGCATTTTTTCTGAAAGGTTCATTTGCAGAGCTCACTGTTTCAGTGATTCCTGCAAATTAAGTGTGTTACTGTCCTAATTTTGTTCACCGATCGATTTAATGTCAATATATCTTTCTTCGCTATCAATTTCAGAAGCTAATTTCATCATTTGAGTAGTTTTCAATCGAGCTCTACAAATCGCATGTTCGTGAGGGTTTGAGTTCCAGTTGAAATTAGAATCTAATTTGTTTGAGGATTTGTGCGCATTGATTTTCTGAACATTTTGATATAAAGTTCGAGTTCTAATTTGAAAAAATGAAGAAGATATCGAAGATTTACAATCTTCTCTGCAAATGAGGTGTTAGTTGAACGAAGAAGACAACAAAATAACCGACTATTTTGTCGTGTTGTTGAATTCTTACTTGTACTATTTGCAGAAGTCGTTGGCTAAGTGGTATTCACAAAACTCTTGGTTATGGCATCGCCGACTTTCTCATCTTAACTTTCAGACGATTAATACACTCGTGGATAAACAACTTGTTGAAGGTCTTCCGGATTACAAGTATGAAAGTGAACATGTTTGTCCAGCTTGTGCAATTGGGAAGATGAAGAAAGTAACACACAAACCAAAGAAGTTTCTAAGTACAGAAGGTTCATTGCACCTTATTCATATGGATTTGTGTGGTCCAATGAAAGTTCAAAGTATACATGGAAAGCGATACATTCTAGTGATTGTAGATGATTATTCTCGATACACTTGGGTATTTTTTCTTCACGTAAAGAGTGATGCTCCGCAAGTGATAATTGATTTCATCAAGAAGACCCAAGTCAATCTCAAATCATCTGTTAGAATTGTTCGCTCAGACAATGGCACTGAATTTAAGAATTCAACAATTGATTCTTTCTTCAAATCCATGGGTATTTCTCACCAATTTTCCGCTGCCAGAACACCTCAACAGAATGGAGTAGTTGAACGTCGAAATTGAACTCTTGTTGAAGCAGCTAGAGTAACACCCCGCTAAAGCGGAATATGCGGGATGCACAGACAAGCACAAAAGCACATAGTACAAGTTCCAACACAGCCAATAACATTAATAAAGGACAGAAGTACGATAGTTATTACAGAACATAAAATGAACTCAGAATAATCAATATTCTTAAGACAGAACAATTGTCTTTTGGGAACAGGTCTTGAACTTGAAATAGCAAGGAGAGTCTTCACGGCTCTTGATCTTGAACGCTCGGACAATCGCCAAAAGGATGAGCTTAGAGAGGAAGATTCCTATGCTAACATGATCTACTTACCCTATCCTGAAAAGCATGTAAGTTCAAAGGTCAACTACAAAAGTAGTTGGTGAGATTCACATAAAGTACTAGTACGTATACATATAATAATATGTAGAGTAGGAACAAGTCATAAGATCTGTACGTTTAACAAAAGTGCTTGATGATCGTAAGAATAGTACTAGAACATATAATGAACTTTAAATGAGTTGTCACTGCTAACCCGATTGGCCAGAACTGAACTGTAATGAACTTAAGTACATAATAATCAAGTACTTCACGAAGATCTAAATTAGAACAAGAACAGATAATATGCATCCTCCAGAACTGCGGAGAATGAGGGTGGGCCTACCCTAAACAGCGCTGTCCATAATTATCTACGGTTCAATCCCTGAACTGTGGGATATGAATTGATAGCAGTGAATAAGAACTGAACAAGTACAAGTACGAGCTAGAACATGTTAAAGATCAATATAGTAATATGGAGGTATTTAAGATCCTGCCCATTTAAGATTTAAATACTCCTTTAAACAGTATAAATGTATTTAAGATCCTGCCCATTCAAGACTTAAATACTCTTTCAAATAATTAGGAATCATGTCATAAGTACCTCGTAAGATCATAAATAGTACGTAAAGTAGTTCAAGAACATATGTATAAGTACGAAGTAGTTTTCATGCTTTTCAGTCCCCGATAAAAGAACTTGAACAAAATGTACAAAAGGGGGATTAGTGAACTCACAGTGATCTGGTACAAGCACAATTTATAGCACAGAGAGCAAGTACCGCGATAAATACGTTATATCTATCGAAATCCAAGTACGTCTTGATGGATGCCTAAGTACAAGTTATTGTTCATAGATGTGCACACATATTAGTTCAAATGACTAATTAATTACTGAAATGTCCTTGATGAACTGATGATTTGGTCCATAATGATCTTTGAACGTTTTGACTCAAAATGAGTTTAAATGAACTTTAAGTACATGAACTGGACTCGAACTGAACGTCTTAGAACTCACACATAAGTACTTATCGTGTTAATGTGTCTTTAATAATGATTTCTAGCCTTAGAACTTAATTTAGTTGTTCATAGAACTCGTACTGTAATGATTAAGTTGAATCGTGACTTTAATGTACTTAGTCAGAATCATTTTAGAGTTTGTACTAGATCAGGATCGTTTTAGGAGACACAAGGCTCAGAATCGTCCTAGGGTATTTCAAGTACAAGATCGTCTCAAGGTTTGGTGCACAAGATCGTCTCAAGGTTTGGTGCACAAGATCGTCTCAAGGTTTGGTGCACAAGATCGTCTCAAGGTTTGGTGCACAAGATCGTCTCAAGGTCTGGTGCACAAGATCGTCTCAAGGTTTGGTGCACAAGATCGTCTCAAGGTCTGGTGCACAAGATCGTCTCAAGGTTTGGTGCACAAGATCGTCTCAAGGTCTGGTGCACAAGATCGTCTCAAGGTCTGGTGCACAAGATCGTCTCAAGGTTTGGTGCACAAGATCGTCTCAAGGTCTGGTGCACAAGATCGTCTCAAGGTTTGGTGCACAAGATCGTCTCAAGGTCTGGTGCACAAGATCGTCTCAAGGTCTGGTGCACAAGATCGTCTCAAGGTCTGGTGCACAAGATCGTCTCAGGGTTCAAAGCACAAGGTCGTTTTAGAGGGCAAGGCACAAGATCGTCTCAAGGTTTGGTGCACAAGATCGTCTCAAGGTCTGGTGCACAAGATCGTCTCAAGGTTTGGTGCACAAGATCGTCTCAAGGTCTGGTGCACAAGATCGTCTCAAGGTTTGGTGCACAAGATCGTCTCAAGGTTTGGTGCACAAGATCGTCTCAAGGTTTGGTGCACAAGATCGTCTCAAGGTTTGGTGCACAAGATCGTCTCAAGGTCTGGTGCACAAGATCGTCTAAGACTAGAACAAGATCGTCCTAAGACTAGAACAAGATCGTCCTAAGACTAGAACAAGATCGTCCTAAGGACTAGAACGAGATCGTCCTAAGGACTAGAACAAGATCGTCCTAAGGACTAGAACAAGATCGTCCTAAGGACTAGAACAAGATCGTCCTAAGGACTAGAACAAGATCGTCCTAAGGACTAGAACAAGATCGTCCTAAGGACTAGAACAAGATCGTCCTAAGGACTAGAACAAGATCGTCCTAAGGACTAGAACAAGATCGTCCTAAGGACTAGAACAAGATCGTCCTAAGGACTAGAACAAGATCGTCCTAAGGACTAGAACAAGATCGTCCTAAGGACTAGAACAAGATCGTCCTAAGGACTAGAACAAGATCGTCCTAAGGACTAGAACAAGATCGTCCTAAGGACTAGAACAAGATCGTCCTAAGGACTAGAACAAGATCGTCCTAAGGACTAGAACAAGATGTTTGAGACTAGAACAAGATCGTTCTAAGCGCACAAGATCGTCTCAAGGTTTGGTGCACAAGATCGTCTCAAGGTCTGGTGCACAAGATCGTCTCAAGGTTTGGTGCACAAGATCGTCTCAAGGTCTGGTGCACAAGATCGTCTCAAGGTTTGGTGCACAAGATCGTCTCAAGGTCTGGTGCACAAGATCGTCTCAAGGTTTGGTGCACAAGATCGTCTCAAGGTCTGGTGCACAAGATCGTCTCAAGGTTTGGTGCACAAGATCGTCTCAAGGTCTGGTGCACAAGATCGTCTCTAAAGACTAGAACAAGATCGTCCTAAGGACTAGAACGAGATCGTCCTAAGGACTAGAACAAGATCGTCCTAAGGACTAGAACAAGATCGTCCTAAGGACTAGAACAAGATCGTCCTAAGGACTAGAACAAGATCGTCCTAAGGACTAGAACAAGATCGTCCTAAGGACTAGAACAAGATCGTCCTAAGATGCACAAGATCGTCTCAAGGTTTGGTGCACAAGATCGTCTCAAGGTTTGGTGCACAAGATCGTCTCAAGGTTTGGTGCACAAGATCGTCTCAAGGTCTGGTGCACAAGATCGTCTCAAGGTTTGGTGCACAAGATCGTCTCAAGGTCTGGTGCACAAGATCGTCTCAAGGTTTGGTGCACAAGATCGTCTCAAGGTTTGGTGCACAAGATCGTCTCAAGGTTTGGTGCACAAGATCGTCTCAAGGTTTGGTGCACAAGATCGTCTCAAGGTCTGGTGCACAAGATCGTCTCAAGGTTTGGTGCACAAGATCGTCTCAAGGTCTGGTGCACAAGATCGTCTCAAGGTTTGGTGCACAAGATCGTCTCAAGGTCTGGTGCACAAGATCGTCTCAAGGTTTGGTGCACAAGATCGTCTCAAGGTCTGGTGCACAAGATCGTCTCAAGGTTTGGTGCACAAGATCGTCTCAAGGTCTGGTGCACAAGATCGTCTCAAGGTCTGGTGCACAAGATCGTCTCAAGGTCTGGTGCACAAGATCGTCTCAAGGTCTGGTGCACAAGATCGTCTCAAGGTCTGGTGCACAAGATCGTCTCAAGGTCTGGTGCACAAGATCGTCTCAAGGTCTGGTGCACAAGATCGTCTCAAGGTCTGGTGCACAAGATCGTCTCAAGGTCTGGTGCACAAGATCGTCTCAAGGTCTGGTGCACAAGATCGTCTCAAGGTCTGGTGCACAAGATCGTCTCAAGGTCTGGTGCACAAGATCGTCTCAAGGTCTGGTGCACAAGATCGTCTCAAGGTCTGGTGCACAAGATCGTCTCAAGGTCTGGTGCACAAGATCGTCTCAAGGTCTGGTGCACAAGATCGTCTCAAGGTCTGGTGCACAAGATCGTCTCAAGGTCTGGTGCACAAGATCGTCTCAAGGTCTGGTGCACAAGATCGTCTCAAGGTCTGGTGCACAAGATCGTCTCAAGGTCTGGTGCACAAGATCGTCTCAAGGTCTGGTGCACAAGATCGTCTCAAGGTCTGGTGCACAAGATCGTCTCAAGGTCTGGTGCACAAGATCGTCTCAAGGTCTGGTGCACAAGATCGTCTCAAGGTCTGGTGCACAAGATCGTCTCAAGGTCTGGTGCACAAGATCGTCTCAAGGTCTGGTGCACAAGATCGTCTCAAGGTCTGGTGCACAAGATCGTCTCAAGGTCTGGTGCACAAGATCGTCTCAAGGTCTGGTGCACAAGATCGTCTCAAGGTCTGGTGCACAAGATCGTCTCAAGGTCTGGTGCACAAGATCGTCTCAAGGTCTGGTGCACAAGATCGTCTCAAGGTCTGGTGCACAAGATCGTCTCAAGGTCTGGTGCACAAGATCGTCTCAAGGTCTGGTGCACAAGATCGTCTCAAGGTCTGGTGCACAAGATCGTCTCAAGGTCTGGTGCACAAGATCGTCTCAAGGTCTGGTGCACAAGATCGTCTCAAGGTCTGGTGCACAAGATCGTCTCAAGGTCTGGTGCACAAGATCGTCTCAAGGTCTGGTGCACAAGATCGTCTCAAGGTCTGGTGCACAAGATCGTCTCAAGGTCTGGTGCACAAGATCGTCTCAAGGTCTGGTGCACAAGATCGTCTCAAGGTCTGGTGCACAAGATCGTCTCAAGGTCTGGTGCACAAGATCGTCTCAAGGTCTGGTGCACAAGATCGTCTCAAGGTCTGGTGCACAAGATCGTCTCAAGGTCTGGTGCACAAGATCGTCTCAAGGTCTGGTGCACAAGATCGTCTCAAGGTCTGGTGCACAAGATCGTCTCAAGGTCTGGTGCACAAGATCGTCTCAAGGTCTGGTGCACAAGATCGTCTCAAGGTCTGGTGCACAAGATCGTCTCAAGGTCTGGTGCACAAGATCGTCTCAAGGTCTGGTGCACAAGATCGTCTCAAGGTCTGGTGCACAAGATCGTCTCAAGGTCTGGTGCACAAGATCGTCTCAAGGTCTGGTGCACAAGATCGTCTCAAGGTCTGGTGCACAAGATCGTCTCAAGGTCTGGTGCACAAGATCGTCTCAAGGTCTGGTGCACAAGATCGTCTCAAGGTCTGGTGCACAAGATCGTCTCAAGGTCTGGTGCACAAGATCGTCTCAAGGTCTGGTGCACAAGATCGTCTCAAGGTCTGGTGCACAAGATCGTCTCAAGGTCTGGTGCACAAGATCGTCTCAAGGTCTGGTGCACAAGATCGTCTCAAGGTCTGGTGCACAAGATCGTCTCAAGGTCTGGTGCACAAGATCGTCTCAAGGTCTGGTGCACAAGATCGTCTCAAGGTCTGGTGCACAAGATCGTCTCAAGGTCTGGTGCACAAGATCGTCTCAAGGTCTGGTGCACAAGATCGTCTCAAGGTCTGGTGCACAAGATCGTCTCAAGGTCTGGTGCACAAGATCGTCTCAAGGTCTGGTGCACAAGATCGTCTCAAGGTCTGGTGCACAAGATCGTCTCAAGGTCTGGTGCACAAGATCGTCTCAAGGTCTGGTGCACAAGATCGTCTCAAGGTCTGGTGCACAAGATCGTCTCAAGGTCTGGTGCACAAGATCGTCTCAAGGTCTGGTGCACAAGATCGTCTCAAGGTCTGGTGCACAAGATCGTCTCAAGGTCTGGTGCACAAGATCGTCTCAAGGTCTGGTGCACAAGATCGTCTCGGTCTGAACTTTAATATTTCATCGTACTTAATCAGGAACTCGTCGAATAAATCAAGATTTAAGATCAAATTGACCTTCAAATAAGCACATAATTTAGGTCTAAAGTACGTCAAGAACTTAAATAAATTGAACTGCCTAGCCGTTCAAATGGCGAAAGCACTTTCTAAAGAACCTATTTAGAACGTTTCTAAGACGGTTGTTACATTAGAACAATGCTTGCCTATTCGAAGTTGCCACCGAATCTATGGGCTGAAGCTGTTGCTACTGCTTGTTTTACTCAAAACAGATCCATAATAAACAAGAGGTTTGATAAAACTCCGTATGAGGTGATAAACAAAAGAAAGCCCAATGTGAACTTCTTGCACATTTTTGGATGTGTGTGTTATGTTCTCAATGATCGAGACAATCTGGGCAAATTTGAACCAAAAGGCGATGAGGCATATTTCATCGGTTATTCTAAAGAATCCATTGCATATCGTGTATATAACCGAAGAACCAAGAGAATAGAAGAGATTATGAATGTCAAATTTGATGAACTCTCAGGTATGGTTCTTGAACAACACAGTTCAAGACCCGAACTTCAATATCCACAAGCTTCCACAACTCAGACTGCATCAAATGTCAAATCATTCTCTACTCCGACTTCACAAGATTTGGATATCTTGTTTGAAGAATTTTTCCACGTTCCGAAGAAAGTGTCTGAATCTGATGAGAATTCAAATGAACCATCAAGTTCAAATTCGAAAGAGATGGATCCAAATGAGTCTTCACCATCACAATCATCAGATGTTAGTTCACCATCCGATTCTCCTCCACCTACTGATTATTCAGAGTTGCATACTCAACCTCATGTTATCTCTCAAGTGACAAATCCATCAACCAATCCAGAAGATTATAATCAAGATAACTTTGTTAAACCAATTGCTACTTCACTTGAACAATTGACAGAACAACATACTCCTGATTTTATTGATTCTGAAGAATCTGGTGATCCAATTGACCCAATTCCTCACACAACCAAATGGACTAGAGCTCATCCGATTTCTCAATTCATTGGTAATCCAACAACTGGAGTTCAGACAAGATCCGCTTCCGCAAATGAATGTTTGTTTGTGAATTTCCTGAGCATTGTTGAACCAAAGACAGTACATGAAGCTCTAAGTTGTCCAGATTGGGTGAAAGCTATGCAGGAGGAACTGAATCAATTTGAACGACTTGAGGTGTGGAAATTGGTTCCCAATCTTTACAAGAACAAGGAGCCAATTAAAACCAAGTGGATCTTCAAGAATAAAAAGGATGAAACTGGAGTTGTTGTACGCAACAAAGCACGATTGGTTGCAAAGGGATATTGCCAACAAGATGGAATTGACTACGATGAGACATTCGCACCAGTTGCACGAATTGAGGCTATTCGGATGTTTCTTGCCTATGCTGCCTACAAGAACTTCACAGTCTACCAGATGGATGTTAAAACTGCCTTCTTGAATGGAATTCTCAAAGAAGAAGTCTACGTTGAACAACCAGAAGGTTTTGTGAGTTCCAAACATCCTGACTACGTTTACAGGTTAGATAAGGCATTGTATGGTCTGAAACAAGCGCCTCGTGCATGGTATGATGCTCTATCTTCTTATCTTGTGAAATCTGGTTTTAGCAAAGGTTCGATTTACACTACCTTGTTTATAAAACGACAAGGAAGTGACATCATTCTAATCCAGATTTATGTTGACGACATAATTTTCGGGTCAACTAACCCTAAATACTGCAAGAATTTCTCTGCTTTAATGATCAAGAAATTTGAAATGAGCATGATGGGTGAATTAAATTTTTTCCTTGGTCTACAAGTAAAACAGTTGTCAAATGGTACTTTTATTTGTCAATCTAAGTACATTCTTGACATGTTGAAAAAGTTTGATATGATGGATTGTCAAACAATTGGAACACCCAAGGAAGCTCGAACAAAGATAAATGCTGACTTAAATGGAAGATCTTTTGATCAAAAGAAATATCGCAGTATGATAGGGTCACTCATGTACTTGACTGCAAGTCGCCCGGATATTATGTTCGCCACATGCATGTGTGCCAGGTACCAGGCCAATCCCAAGGAAAGTCATTTCCAGGCCGTTAAACGGATCTTCCGATACCTGAAAGGCACAGTGAACCTTGGTCTCTGGTATCCTAGGGATACCGGGTTTCAGTTAATTGCATATTCGGATGCTGACCATGCAGGTTGTAAGCTTGATCGAAAAAGTACTTCTGGGAGTGTACAGTTTCTAGGGGATAGATTGGTCAGTTGGTCTTCAAAGAAACAGAATTGTGTATCCACATCTACTGCAGAAGCTGAATACGTTGCTGCAGCAAGTTGTTGTTCACAGGTTCTTTGGATGAAGACACAGTTGACTGATTATGGATTTCAATTCAACAGGATTCCCATCTACTGTGACTCTAAGAGTGCTATTGCTATTTCTTGCAATCCTGTACAACACACAAAGACCAAGCACATAGATGTTCGGTACCATTTTCTTAAAGATCATGTCGAGAAAGGTAACATCGAACTCTATTTTGTCCCAACAGACTACCAACTTGCAGATTTTTTCACTAAGCCTTTGGATGAAAACAGGTTCAATTTTCTGAAAACCAAGTTGGAAATGCTTGATTTACAAACTTAAATGCTTTCATGCCATGTATTCTCTATTCATTCTCTGTTTCAAACATTGATGTGTTTTCCTTGTTATTACATGCAATGTTTGAGGGGGAGAAAAAGGGTAGAATGCATGAGTTTAGGGGGAGTTTGTAAATTTAGTATAGTCTAATATGCTTAATTTGAGGGGGAGTGTGCAAATGCATGTAAATTTTTGTCTGCTTATTTGTTAATTGTTTGTTTTATTTGTGTAAATTTTTTTTGTTTTATGTGTTTGTTTGATTTTTTTTGTTTTGTTTTGTTTAATTTTTTTTGTTTTGTTGTGTGTTTAATTTTTTTTGTTTTTTTTGTTTATTTTTTTTGTTTTTTGTTGTTTAATTTTTTTTGTTTTGTTGTATGTTTAATTTTTTTTGTTTTGTTGTGTGTTTAATTTTTTTTGTTTTTGTTTATTTTGTTTTGTTATTTTGTTGTTATTAGTTTAAGCCCAAAACAAATTGTTGAGCCCAAACTGATTTTTTTTAAGCCCAAATCCAATATGTGCCCAACTGCCATGATAAGCCCATGTTCAGTTTGTGATCCGGGTTGACACGCGGGTCAAACCCAGACCCGTGACCCGGATTCGTGATTTATATACAAAATGGGCGGTCCATTATCATTTTCAATTCAAATTCAAATCAGTTTTTCATTATTTTTCTCTCAAACCGATCAAACTTTCACTTCAATCAATCAATATTGTTCATCTAAGTCATCATATTCTAAGGGTAAATCAAACAAGTGATCTTATTAGAAGCTATTTCATCTTGTTTCATTGTTCAAATCTTCAGTTTTGAGGTAAGATTTCTTGTTTATTTTTGATCACCAACTGTTTGATTAAATGCCAAGATGAACTTTTTGAATTCTTATGCTTGATATGATGTTTTGATTCATGTTTTGAGGATGATAGATGCATGATTAGGTATTGTACTTGTTGCTTAAATGATTAGATGCCTTAATCTGCTTGAGTGCATGATTTTTCTGGATTTGATTGTGCATGGGCTGGGTAAACTGGTGTTTTTGATGAAAAGTACCATTTGCAGAGCATTTTGCTCGGCAAATGGGTACTTTGTTCTTGATCTCCTTCAAATCATCATTAAGTTTGATTAACTTTTGCTTAATTTTCTCAAACAAATTTTTGGATCAAAAGTGTCATTTGCAGAGCTTATTGCTCGGCAAATGCTTGTTTTCAACAAACCAAATTTGTTTTTCACCAAGTCATTAAAATCAACTTGATGCAGAGCATTTTGCTCGGCATTCAAGGTTTTTGGTGTTCAAAATGAATCCAAGTTTTTAAAATGAACTGTTTGCAGAGCTTTTTGCTCGGCAAACAGTACATTGTGAAAATTTTTCATCAAGTTCTTAAATCCAACTGTTTGCAGAGCATTTTGCTCGGCAAACAGTACAAAATGAAAAAAATTTCACAAAGTCTTAAATTCAACTGTTTGCAGAGCATTTTGCTCGGCATTCAAGGTTTTTGGTGTTCAAAATGAATCCAAGTTTTTAAAATGAACTGTTTGCAGAGCTTTTTGCTCGGCAAACAGTACAAAGTGAAAATTTTAACCTAAGTTTTCAAATTCAACTGTTTGCAGAGCATTTTGCTCGGCAAACAGTACAAAGTGAAAATTTTAACCTAAGTTTTCAAATTCAACTGTTTGCAGAGCATTTTGCTCGGCAAACAGTACAAAGTGAAAATTTTAACCTAAGTTTTCAAATTCAACTGTTTGCAGAGCATTTTGCTCGGCAAACAGTACAAAGTGAAAATTTTAACCTAAGTTTTCAAATTCAACTGTTTGCAGAGCTTTTTGCTCGGCAAACAGTACAAAATGAAAAAAATTTCACAAAGTTCTTAAATTCAACTGTTTGCAGAGCATTTTGCTCGGCAAACAGTACAAAGTGAAAATTTTAACCTAAGTTTTCAAATTCAACTGTTTGCAGAGCATTTTGCTCGGCAAACAGTACAAAGTGAAAATTTTAACCTAAGTTTTCAAATTCAACTGTTTGCAGAGCATTTTGCTCGGCAAACAGTACAAAGTGAAAATTTTAACCTAAGTTTTCAAATTCAACTGTTTGCAGAGCATTTTGCTCGGCAAACAGTACAAAGTGAAAATTTTAACCTAAGTTTTCAAATTCAACTGTTTGCAGAGCATTTTGCTCGGCAAACAGTACAAAGTGAAAATTTTAACCTAAGTTTTCAAATTCAACTGTTTGCAGAGCATTTTGCTCGGCAAACAGTACAAAGTGAAAATTTTAACCTAAGTTTTCAAATTCAACTGTTTGCAGAGCTTTTTGCTCGGCAAACAGTACAAAGTGAAAATTTTAACCTAAGTTTTCAAATTCAACTGTTTGCAGAGCTTTTTGCTCGGCAAACAGTACAAAGTGAAAATTTTAACCTAAGTTTTCAAATTCAACTGTTTGCAGAGCATTTTGCTCGGCAAACAGTACAAAGTGAAAATTTTAACCTAAGTTTTCAAATTCAACTGTTTGCAGAGCATTTTGCTCGGCAAACAGTACAAAGTGAAAATTTTAACCTAAGTTTTCAAATTCAACTGTTTGCAGAGCATTTTGCTCGGCAAACAGTACAAAATGAAAATTTTCTCAAAGTTTTTAAAATCAACTGTTTGCAGAGCATTTTGCTCGGCAAACAGTACAAAATGAAAAAAATTTCACAAAGTCTTAAATTCAACTGTTTGCAGAGCTTTGAGCTCTGCATTTACATGTTTCAACTCCAATACAAATTAGAATTTCAAATTTTTTATTCTTTATTTTTATTCTATGTTTCTTTTATTATTATTTGTGCTGTGTTTTAAAAGTTTATTTGTATATGTGTATTATGTATGTAAATATATAGTATTTCATAAGTGTTTAGAGTGAGAGGCAAGGTATCGAACGCCTTTGTGTACTACTTTGTTCTCTCATTTTTAATATATATGCAAAACATTGTCTGTGTAATAAATGTGTTTCTTAAAAGTTGGTATATTTTGTTATTTTTTCTGTGTTTAACATGTCTTTTCTGGTCAAAAACTTTGGTCAGTTTGTCTTGAACAAAAAAAAAAAAAAAATAAAAAAAGAGAAGGAAAATGAAAAAAAAAAAATATAAGAAAATTTCATACATTTCAAAGGAGTGAATCTAAACAGCTCATTTGCAGAGCTTTGAGCTCTGCATTTACATGTTTCAACTCCAATACAAATTAGAATTTCAAATTTTTTATTCTTTATTTTTATTCTATGTTTCTTTTATTATTATTTGTGCTGTGTTTTAAAAATGTTTATTTGTATATGTGTATTATGTATGTAAATATATAGTATTTCATAAGTGTTTAGAGTGAGAGGCAAGGTATCGAACGCCTTTGTGTACTACTTTGTTCTCTCATTTTTAATATATATGCAAAACATTGTCTGTGTAATAAATGTGTTTCTTAAAAGTTGGTATATTTTGTTATTTTTTCTGTGTTTAACATGTCTTTTCTGGTCAAAAACTTTGGTCAGTTTGTCTTGAACAGAAAAAAAAAAAAAAAAAAAATAAAAGAAAAAAAAAAAAAAAAAAAAAAAAAAAAAAAAAAAAAAAAAAAAAAAAAAAAAAAAAAAAAAAAAAAAAAAAAAAAAAAAAAAAAAAAAAAAAAAAAAAACAAAAAACAAAATGAAAAAAATTTCACAAAGTCTTAATTTCAACTGTTTGCAGAGCATTTTGCTCGGCAAACAGTACAAAATGAGAATTTTCTCAAAGTTTTTAAAATCAACTGTTTGCAGAGCATTTTGCTCGGCAAACAGTACAATATTCTTTCAACCTGCTTGATGCCGTCACAGAAAGGAATTGATCTGATGACAAAAGATTCTTTGGCAATCTATTATGCAGTCACTCACAATGTGCAGTGTGACTTTGCGACTATAATATGGAAAAAGCTGATTCAAGTTGTTAAAGGAAAGGATAAACAAGACAGAAAGTATATTCCATTTATCAGATTTTTCACATTGGTTATCGAAGATGCTCTTGATAACAGAGAAGAAATCCCAAAATTGGAGAATAGCTTTAAATGTGTGATTGCCTTGTATAAATCAAATCTGAGAGGCACAAGTTGTGACACAGTAAGACCTTTTCCGATTCCACCATTTTTGATAAACCTGGTTCCTGCTCAGAGTCCTCACCTTAGGGCTTATCTCGAGTGGTTAGTCTCAGTAATGGGGTCTGAAAGCCGACAGACTCCTACCCAGACTGAGAATAGGTCGCCAAGTGAGGGTCCTAGTTCGTCAAAAAGAAAAAGAGGGGTTAGTGATGAAGGGGCCTCTGAGCAGAGGAAAAGAAAGTCTAAAAGAGTTAAGTTTCAGCAAGATGTTGCTTCACCTGAACCTATTTCATCACCTGTTTCACAATCCACACCAAACATTACATCACAAACATCACCTTCACAATCTACACAATCTACACCAACCGTTCCCCTTTCACAATCTTCACCTTCGCAATCGACACCTTTACCATCCGTTGTTTCACCGAATCCACCAATTCTAACACCACCTCGATCAATTGCTTCAATACTACCTGATGAACCAACTCCACCACCAGGAAGACGACTTAAAATGTCTGCTAGAAGTGTTCTAAAGCAGACTTCAAAGAAGAAGAAATCAAAAAGAAAACATAAGTTGTCTAGATCTGCAAGACAAAGACTAGAATCTTCTTCAGCAGATGTGAATGACCAACCTGGTGCCTTAGCGGAGTTTGATGTTGAACAAGCAACAAGAATTGTGCATAATGTTGAATCTGAGATTGAGCCTGAGAATGTTTGCACTGGAGATGATGTTGTGCAGGAGGAACAAGGCGGGACTGAGGGCGGAGTTGAAAATACCAGAGAGGATGTGCGGTCTGGGTTAGGACAAGGGCAAAAAGAAAACGATGGCCCTCCATTAGTTCAAACAAATGTGTCTAGCTGGGTTGTTTACCCTAGGGTAGAAATCGGGAACTGCCCATTCTCGTTTGCACCAACCTCTCCCAGCCATTCTGACTCCTCACAACAGGAGTTAGTCTCAGAAATACACGGGGATAAACCACGCTCACCACACTCTCCTCATTTGGAGGATGTGAGTGTTGAAATTAGAGAGGACCAGCCCCACCTCTCGCCTTCAGTTCATGCACAAGAGTCTAGATCCCCTAGGGACACTGATTCACAAGCCCAGTTGAAGTACTGGTGCCGGAATAAGCGGAGAGGGACCCACATTGTGTGACCCTCAAGGACAGCTTGGAAATCCTACCTTAGCTAACATCACGCCAGCTTTAGCCATAGGTAACAGTCCTCAGACCGAGACTGGGGAGCAGTATGAACGCCGTAGTGACACTGCTGTTCCTCAGGATCAACCTGAGACTGTATTAACGGGCATTCTCAGTGACCCCGGCGTTGTTAGAGGGGTTGCCCAACCACAACAAGTCCAGGACAGTGATTTATCACAGTCTAGGACATCATTGATTCGGGTTGCAAAGCCCATGAATCTGAAACTGCTGGTGAGGGTACAACCCGAGGATCCGCAGGAAATCCTGAATCAGCATCGCTGAATTTAGGTCACACCTCGAGTGTGCTAACAATCCACGGGTTGGATTCTTCACATCAAACACCACCACAAAGACCACCAACACCAACTGAAATTCCATCAACATCAACAAATCAACCAACCAAAGATTCTGTATGTGAGGTTTTATTGAATATATTAAGATCGGAGGGTGATTTGTTGACTGTCACGGAAAGAGGCGTATTGAATGCCTTGGAAGTTAGAGAAAGGGAACTTGCAACTGACAAACGAGTCAAAGCTTTACAAGAACAAGTTCAAAGACAAAAGGCTGAGTATGATGCTAAACTAGCTGAATTTGAGTTAAGATTGATAGCTTTAGAATCTTGCCGACCGGCCTCGGTTCCTTCTCGTCGGGATGATCCTGATTCTGATGATCACCCCAAGGGGGAGAACCAAGGAGAAGGTCAAGCGAACATTGATAATACTTCGGCAAGAGTTGAAGGAAATGTTGGAGATGTGGTGATGGAAGAAAGAGCCGAGGGCGTAAATGTTGAGAATGTTGAGGAAACAATAGATGATGTGATTAGAAGAAGGTTAGTTGATGTGTTTGGTGCTGAGTCGGATGTAGAAAGTGAAGAAGAGTTTGGAAATATTGAGGTTAATGAAGAAGAAGGATTTGTGATTGAAAGTGAAGTTATGGAATATGCTGAAGACGATGCAGATATTGAAGCATTGAAAGATAATGTAACATTTGATGAGCCAGAAATAGTTGAGAATCCAACAAATGATGAAGCTGTTGAGGAACCTGTGTTTGAAGACTTCTCAGATCTTGATTATTTTGAAACAGGTTCTTCAAGCAGAAAAGAAGCTGGAGAATCTTCTACTCAGGGTTTCACAACTCCTCAACACTATACGTTTGAAGACTTCTAGATCTTGATTATTTTGAAACAGGTTCTTCAAGCAGAAAAGAAGCTGGAGAATCTTCTACTCAGGGTTTCACAACTCCTCAACACTATACGTTTGAAGACTTCTCAGATCTTGATTATTTTGAAACAGGTTCTTCAAGCAGAAAAGAAGCTGGAGAATCTTCTACTCAGGGTTTCACAACTCCTCAACACTATACGTTTGAAGACTTCTAGATCTTGATTATTTTGAAACAGGTTCTTCAAGCAGAAAAGAAGCTGGAGAATCTTCTACTCAGGGTTTCACAACTCCTCAACACTATACGTTTGAAGACTTCAATAGTTTTGATTATTTTGAAACCATTTCTTGAATGCAATGCAAAGGTACAAGGAAGATGTTATTGCCTTTGAAGCAGTTAAAAGATACATGTCAAGCTGCATTCAATACGCTTCATTGGAAGACTTTCAAATTGGTTTTGAAGTGGTTAAGAGAAAGATCAATGTACCATATCCAAATCAAAGTCTTTACACCAGAGACATTGAACAGCTCAGTATTGGTGTAAGTGCACGTTTTGGTGCACAATTTGTGTCCGATGCATCTCAATTAAAGGGCTGTTACTTTACAGAGATTATCCACGAGTTTGGACAAACTCGTGTGAACAGTACCACGAGTTTGGACCACGCGTTTGGAAGCCCACGAGTTTGAAGCCCAGCCCATTTCTAGCCTATATATTGTGTTCTTAGGTTTCGGTTTTAGTTGATGATTTTAGTTGCAACAGATTTCATTCACGGCAGGCTGAGGTATGCGCAAACCTCAGTCCGTAAGTCCACCATATTATTCGATTATCAAGAGTCGTCTCGTTGA
Organism: Erigeron breviscapus; assembly: GCA_034093135.1. Taxonomy (NCBI): domain Eukaryota; kingdom Viridiplantae; phylum Streptophyta; class Magnoliopsida; order Asterales; family Asteraceae; genus Erigeron; species Erigeron breviscapus. Next base: position 110,939,899 of record CM067174.1, on the reverse strand, counting down.
TTGTAATCCGTAATCATCGTAGATGTATTGTAAACGGATTTATTCATTGTAATCATTCGACTAATGATAAAGGAATTCAGATTTATATCTCCTGTTCTTATTTATTTCGTCTTCATATATATGTGATTCATTCAATTGCCTCAATAACGATTATGTTTGGATTCCGCACTTACATAGTCGTAGGAATCGCGAATAGATCGATCACCCGGCACTTTCAATTGGTCAGATCATAGAAGAACCATCCTTTGGTGTTGTCTTTTTGAACAGCAGAAAAAAGAAGATCTTCATTCGTATGGATGAACTTGCTTCTTATTCAGATGGAACACTAGAATTTTGTAAAAATGTTTTGTTGTGCTTGAAAGAAGATGATCAAGATGAAAAGAAAAAGGAAGTATTTGATAAGGTAATATCCAAGATCAACCAAAGACTCGAGTACAGAGACAGTATCAGAATGATGAGAGAGGCAAAGAATGTTCAAAAGTCTAAGTACGTCGTACGTCGAAGAGGAGGTTGTTGGATCAAGTACGAGCCAAGTCATCTTCCAGGCCCACAAAACATTCCACCAAGAAACTATGAAGCAAACATGATTGTTCCTGATGACAGACCAGAAGGAGATAATTGGTTCTGGCATCCAAATAAAGATAGACCGAATACAAGAGCTTGATGAATGACAAGGACTGGATATTTTTGACAAATCACTACTAAGGGGAGATTGTTAGAAATATAAAGGTAGTAGTTGATTTGTATACTTTATATTGTTTTATACTTAGAATGTAAATGTCTAAGTATGGAAGGGGCTTAGTGTAAATTAGTCATATGTATATAAATCCCTTCCATTAAGCATTTTGTAACCTTTCACCACATAATACAAGCTAATCTTTCCCTGACATCTCTCTACTCTCTCTACTTTCTCTCACTAGAAACCTCCATTAACACACACTAAAACACACACTAAAGCTCGAATTCTAGTCTTAACACATTTCAATCCTATCCTTCATCTACTAAAATACGGAGTAATAAATTTAAACATCACCTTATTCAAACTTAATAAAACATGATACATTTGACTACATAACATCTTCAAGTATTTATCAGTCTTTTGAGTCATAGATCCATCCTCACTATCTTCAAATCTGAATTTTAAAGGAAGGCGATCACCGTCCTTTTCACCAAGACCAGCTTCATTTCTAATAAACAGAATGAAAAATATCATCTGTAGAGCCACTTGATTTTTGTGACAAACAATTCGAATATTTGACTCTATAAACAATAATTAATTGTATATTATAAAACTAATAATGGTTATTAAAGATAAAATAAATAATACTTACATATTTACGAAGCTTTTTTTTTATTGAACAGCAGATCCTACTCTACTCCTACTCTAATGTAGAAACTCCATAATACTACATTGCCAGGATTTAAACCCTCGACTTTTCTCCAAGAGGCATAAGCATCTACCTTATTTTATCTATTATAAAAACAATAAGAGGGATTATCGCTTTAATAGTTGATTCTATAAAGCATCACATATTATCTATTATAAAAACAATAAGATTAATAACATATAACATACTATATGTACGAATAAAAGCTACAACATTTTATTAAATGATTAGTAAAAAGATTAAGAAACAAAGGTTTTACATATTAAGTTAAAGAAACAACATTTGTTAAAAAAATAATTATAAACAGAATATTATAAACAGGAAAATAAAAAATACTTACATGCTTTAAACGGTGAAATCATGGTAGTTTATTTAATTGATGCATCCAATATAATAAAATCAAATTCCATTCTAAAAATTGTTATTGTTATAAACGTTTTTTAAAAAATAGATGTAAAAAGAAATTTCTATTTATAGAGGATGGCGGCTTAATAATGAAAGAATCTAATTGCAAAGAAGATTTATATAGGACAAAAAGCAAATATAGAAGACAAATAATGACAGTTATTATAATAAAAAATCTAAGTTGACAAAAAATGGGTTTTTTGGCCTTAAATTATGTACAAACTTTGAATGATTTGGGCTTTTATAGGTTATTTATTTGGGCTTATGATGTGGAAATTAAATTTTACTACTGGTACTATAAGTTTAGAAAGTAAACTTTAGTATGTGAAATTGACAAAACCAAATCGAATGAAATCTGATTTATATGACAATTACATTTGGATTATAATTCAAAATAACTTATCAAGTTAACAAAGTGTAAACTGATTTTTAAATAATCTAAAAATTCATTATTCAAACCTATCAAATGTTTAAATTTTACATTTCTATTATCAAATGTAAACTGATTTAAAGTAATGTAAGATGATTTTTATTATTACATTTCTTGACTTATATAAAAGTTTTAAATATTTAAATTTTACTAATTTTTATTACTCGATTACAGTAAGTAATGATAACAAAAAAGACAGGCAGCCTCCTTTTGCAGTTTGTTGTCTACTACGAGTATAATTAAATTGAAGTGACATAAGAAAATTTTTGAATCTATATATATAAATAAATTAAATAAAAATCTATAAATATAATTTCTTTATACAGTAACTATGATTTATACGAGTATATAATTTAAGTAAAGTAATGTATATAATAATAAAAGTACTACAAACTAACTATACAAGTCAGTTTTAAATATTTTTAATTTTTTTTTAAACAATGAATAATAGACCTGACATTTAATTGTTTATTTTTATTGCAAATATCTAAGCTCAAATAAATATAATGAAAATATTATCTTTACATTTCAGGTTTTCATTGATTAGACTATTTCCGTATCATCAATTTTGTTGATTGTTACTTAAGAGTTAACATACATGTATAGAAAATAATGTAACTCAAATAATTATTCTAATATTATGTAAATCTTTCTTCATAAAAGAAAATTTAACGTATTCAAGTAAATTATATAAAATATACTAAATTTGAAAAAAAAAGTTTTAAATTTAATTAATTTAATGGATGACAGTAAGTAATGATAACAAAATTGTAAGAAAGCCTCAATTTGCACTGTATGTCTGCTTTAAATTAAAACCTATGGTGACAAAGTCCACGAGTCTACTCTAACCTGATAAGTATCGAGGTGTAAAAAAAGTAAGGCAACTTTATTAATGGGTACATTGTTATCTAATTTTATTAAAATCAATTGACTTGATGTTATTTAATCTAATTTTTTCTTCTATATATATTTGCTTCTTTACTTGTTTACCTGACATTATTTAATAAACTAACACGCTTTGTAAAATAATTGATCTTATATCGATTTTTTTACAAAAAAAATTTGTAGTTATAAATAGATACTGATTTTATTATATCAGTTGTATTAATAAAACTTCAACCATGATTTCATCGTTTGAAACATGTAAGTATCATTTATGTTATTGTCTGATTTCTATTATTGTTTATATAAAAATTTCAATTATTATTATTAAGTAATCAAATCAAAAATAATTATAGATTATATTTTGGAATACAAAGGTTATTTCATTGATTATTATTTTCTAAAATCAGCGAAAACCAATTGATTAATTTTGTATTTCAATAAATTATATATATCTTGAAATCATTATAAAAAGTCGTAATTTCCTTTTTTATTTTTTTAGGTTATTTGGTTCCTAAATAGTACTGTAAAACAGTTTATTTGGGATAAATAGTGCATACTTTTTGGGCAAGCATTGTCTTTGAAAATGGTGGATCTAAGAAGAAGCTCAATAGTATGATTTACTATACACTTTCCTTATGATATTTATAAAGTCATACACAATTTATTTTAGAAAAAAAATATTATTATTATTTAAAAGTATAAAATTGTAATCTGACTAAAAAAGTTTTATTGAAACGTTCATACAAATTTCCCATCGATTCTGTTGAAATAAATACAGAACATCTGTTATAACTATTAAAAAGGGTGACATGTGGTATCCACTAATTCTCTTTCTTAATCTTACCCACTGATTTTTCCACATGTTATCATCTCATAGTAATTGCTATTCTTATTTCAAGGGTCTTTCAGTTTTACTGTATATATATATTATTTAATTTTTAGAAATCTGTATAGAAGGATATTATACTCATTCCATTATAAAGGCAGCATCATTTCTAGAATTCAATTCCATGAAGTTACATTATTTTTAATATTCTAAATATTGTGAAAATAGAATCTGATTTTATTATATCATTTGTATTTAAATGAGATGTTCAACCATGATTTCATGTAACATCCGAGAGTTTTGACCCGTTGACTTTTCGTGTAATATGACCAACAATTTAAGTTAATGAATTATTTGGGTCGTTTTGTGAATTAAATGACAATGTGTTATATTCGTGTGAGTCCCAAATATAGATGAATAACAAACCCGACTGGCAAGTAAAACTGATCTTGATGGACAAGTTCAGTTTACGATCCAGATATGGATAACAAGAAACAATTGACTAGATATAAAATGTAAGAACAAGTGGCAGAAACTATATAAGGATATATATAAATATAATCAAGTATGTAGCATTGAGACACGTTGTTTTCTTTTCAATGTATTTGATTTATTGATGTATAAACAAATACAAGGATTGTTGCGGAACAAAGATAAACACCCAAGTGTAAGTATCTAAATAATCCTGAAATACAAGTGATCTAATTAACTTGGAAATACTCGTAAGTTTACTTAGAGTATATCTCACAAGTTGCAATGCTAAAGTTTCAAGCTCTTTGCAAGTTGTGAGAAGACTTTGTATTTATAGACCAAGTCCATGATGATGTGGACAAGGTCGTACAAATGTGGTTGTGAGCATTTAAGGAATTAAACCATAAATCCTTACATGCTGCACTTGGAAGAGTATATAAGTCACTTGATGTGACTTATAGTACTAGGTTCCAAGCCTATACTTTGTACCTTTTGTTAATAGATAAATCTATTAACCGGATAAAGGTGTAAAGTAAAAGTCTTCCTCGTAATCAGTGTAAAGTGTTGTAAATACTTTACACTGAGATGCTTCAGTCTTGATCTAGTAGAATCACTCTTTTGCTCGCTTCTGAGATGATTCTCTTCTTCATACTTCAGTCTTTGACTTCAGAATGAATGCTTCAGATTTATCTCGATCTGAACTGAAGTGAAGCTTCAGTGAAGGAATTCTGAGACACCTCAGAATTCTGTACAAATGTCTTCACTAAACTTCAAGCTATTTCTGAACAAATTATACTTGGTCGATTTTCGACCTAACAATTCGGGTCGATAATATGTTTTGATCGGTGTTTAAATGTCTAACGATTGTAATTTGGCTTGAGAAGAGAAACGGGTCGGCCCGTGGGTCATCCACGACCCATCAGCCCCCCCTTGACCAATTTCTCCCCTTATCCTTTCCTTTACCTTTCATTTCTATCTTCTATCTCTTCTTCTCTTATCTCTCTAAGTAAAAGCAAGACCATCCAACCCATCTCATATCTCCCATTCTCTTGCATCCATTTAGTGTTTGGAACTGCTTAAATACAAGAATCATCATCATTGTCATCTTATAATCTTCATATATTCTAAATATTGTGAAAATAGAATCTGATTTTATTATATCATTTGTATTTAAATGAGATGTTCAACCATGATTTCATGTAACATCCGAGAGTTTTGACCCGTTGACTTTTCGTGTAATATGACCAACAATTTAAGTTAATGAATTATTTGGGTCGTTTTGTGAATTAAATGACAATGTGTTATATTCGTGTGAGTCCCAAATATAGATGAATAACAAACCCGACTGGCAAGTAAAACTGATCTTGATGGACAAGTTCAGTTTACGATCCAGATATGGATAACAAGAAACAATTGACTAGATATAAAATGTAAGAACAAGTGGCAGAAACTATATAAGGATATATATAAATATAATCAAGTATGTAGCATTGAGACACGTTGTTTTCTTTTCAATGTATTTGATTTATTGATGTATAAACAAATACAAGGATTGTTGCGGAACAAAGATAAACACCCAAGTGTAAGTATCTAAATAATCCTGAAATACAAGTGATCTAATTAACTTGGAAATACTCGTAAGTTTACTTAGAGTATATCTCACAAGTTGCAATGCTAAAGTTTCAAGCTCTTTGCAAGTTGTGAGAAGACTTTGTATTTATAGACCAAGTCCATGATGATGTGGACAAGGTCGTACAAATGTGGTTGTGAGCATTTAAGGAATTAAACCATAAATCCTTACATGCTGCACTTGGAAGAGTATATAAGTCACTTGATGTGACTTATAGTACTAGGTTCCAAGCCTATACTTTGTACCTTTTGTTAATAGATAAATCTATTAACCGGATAAAGGTGTAAAGTAAAAGTCTTCCTCGTAATCAGTGTAAAGTGTTGTAAATACTTTACACTGAGATGCTTCAGTCTTGATCTAGTAGAATCACTCTTTTGCTCGCTTCTGAGATGATTCTCTTCTTCATACTTCAGTCTTTGACTTCAGAATGAATGCTTCAGATTTATCTCGATCTGAACTGAAGTGAAGCTTCAGTGAAGGAATTCTGAGACACCTCAGAATTCTGTACAAATGTCTTCACTAAACTTCAAGCTATTTCTGAACAAATTATACTTGGTCGATTTTCGACCTAACAATTCGGGTCGATAATATGTTTTGATCGGTGTTTAAATGTCTAACGATTGTAATTTGGCTTGAGAAGAGAAACGGGTCGGCCCGTGGGTCATCCACGACCCATCAGCCCCCCCTTGACCAATTTCTCCCCTTATCCTTTCCTTTACCTTTCATTTCTATCTTCTATCTCTTCTTCTCTTATCTCTCTAAGTAAAAGCAAGACCATCCAACCCATCTCATATCTCCCATTCTCTTGCATCCATTTAGTGTTTGGAACTGCTTAAATACAAGAATCATCATCATTGTCATCTTATAATCTTCATTTAATCATAAGCTTGAAGTTCATAGTACAAGACTTTCACCCATTTTGACCAAATTCGGGTTTGAGCTCTAAAAGAAGTTTTGGTAAGTCTAATTCATTCCATTAGATATTTATGTTTATTTACTCATTTCTAGTCGTCTCGTGCAATTACAGGTCCTAAATCGGCTTAAAACGAGTTTTGGGTCAAATTAGGGTTTAACTAGGGTTTGGATCGATTTGGAAGTGTTCTTGATGTTTTGGAATGGAAATTTGTAATGGGTTATGTGTATTTATGTTTAATGGCACTTAGTTAAGCTTCAAAATGAGTTTCAAACTCCTACAAATCATTTTGGTATGGTTTGGGTCGAGTTTTGGTAGTTTTGGCTCGTTTTCTGCACTTAAGAACTGCTGGTGCAGGTGTAGGAAATTGTCCCACTGCGGCGCAGTGGTGGGAACTTGTCCCACTGCGGCGCAGTGGAAAAGCACTGACCTTTTGCTTCGATTAGCCTCACTGCGGCGCAGTGGCAAGGCAATGCCTTGACTGCGGCGCAGTGAGATAGTTCTGGGAATTTCGCGCGTCGGTTTTCAAACGTTAATAACTTTTGATCCGTAAGTCCAAATAAGTCATATGACCTATCGTTGGAATCGTAAGAGAGTCTAGTTTCTCGTAGTAACCTTCATTTTGTATGAATCTTCGTACATTTCTAAAAATGTCGAGTCAAAGTGTTATGTTTCACACTCGGTAATGTTAAGGAAGTAATTGCGGGTTCGTGACTCGACTTAAACCTAAGAAACCAACTTATTTATGATTATAAAGTTGACATTATGATATATGACATGCTTTGATAGGTTGTGATGCGTGGGGCCCAATACTCGCTATTAATCTTTTATTAACTCGACTTAAGCTTCTTTGCCGATCAAGGTGAGTTTCGTAGCTCCCTACTCGTTTGAGATTCGAGCTGGAAAGTGTAGGTTTGACGTGTTTACTTGCATTTGTTGATTGATTGATTGATTGTTTTGATTGTTGGATTGATGTGACGGTTCATTTCGTTTGGTTGACTTGGTTTATGTTTTGGTTAAGTATTTCATTAATATTAGGATAGACGTACATACATGGAAGTCGGTTATGCCTTCAACGGGTTTTAGATGTGGTGGGAAGGTTGCGGGTGACCCTATATATAAGCATCTGGGACTCGAAGAAAGTAGAATCCTCTTAAGTGTATGTACGTATAGAATTGGTGTTAATATTAATTTATGGCTTGGTTCATGTTCATCGTATTATGATTGTTGAGTTATGATTGATGCATTTTTGATTGATTGTAAGCATGCATACATTGTTGATAATCCCTCGGTTGAGGATTGCATACATCCAAGTGTATAGATGTATACACTGATCTGATGGATGTCGAGTTCATGATCCCGAGTATATAGACATATATATCTCGATGTTTTTGAGATGCAGCCTGTGTCATTGTTGTGACAGGCGGGTATCGTTGCATATGTGACCTGAGTTCACACATTGGGCATACATGTTGGCATTTTATGCATTTAGCACATTCATTGATATTTTCATCTTTTGGTGCTCATTTATTACACGATTATTTGTTGTGTAATCTTGTTGTTGGGCATTATTGTGATACTTAGAGGCTCACTGTAAGTCTTGTTTCGCCTCTATTTGTATATTGTTGATATTGTCGATGGTCCCTTTTGGACCATTACTGCAAACTCACCAACCTTGTGTTGACTATGCTTAGTACACTTTTCAGGTAATCAGGTTATCCCCGGACGTGGAGTTTGATTGTTGCTTGTTGTAAAACCCGGGCTTTGGACTTTATGGATCAAGGATTCATTGGCCCTCCTTTTGCATTATACTTAGGATCGATTTGCCATCTTCTGGATGTTATTTTGTTAACTTTGATGGTTATTTGCTCCCTATGTATTTTGATACTTGTTTCGTATTGTAATGGATTCACTGAATCTTTATTTGCATTTAGTTCTAGTTCTATTGTAATTCCACCTTGTGCTATATGATTTCCGTGATATTTCGAGCCTTGGCTTGGGGTGTTACAGAATGGTGGCCCATGCGTGGTCGTAGAGAATTAGGCGGTTTGACCTAGACTATGCTTAAGTTAAAACTCTTCATATAGCATGCATGGTTAGGAAATTCGTGTGCAATGTGAATTATGTGAATCCCCGTGTGAGTTCGTAGTTAAGACCACTTGTGTGATAGCTTGAATCCAATGTGATGAAGGTGGAATGTGGCTAATATGGTTTGTTGTTGTTATTGTTTGGAGCTAATTTGATGATTTAGGGCAAAATGAAGTTATGCCATTAACTTAGTATAATATTGTGACAACCCTAAAAGAACCCGATCAACTCTTTTATGGTTACCCAACATTATAACAAGTTAATGACATCGTGGATTGCGCACGTGTGGCTTAAAGTATAATAAGGAACCGATATGCTTAATGGAAGTTGATTAGGTGGAGGGTTAGCCATTGGTACACCCTGTATACATACCAAATCAATAACTAGAGAGCATATCGAATTCAGATTATATTTGAGTCATTCGTGTTAGTTGTTGAAATGCATGATGTATTGAGCATGATTACTTGAGTTAATAATGAACGACTGTAATGAAATTGACATGATGATATGCTAAGTAACAATCCCATAGGATTCTAGCACTCTTGCCTTAGCTTAATGATATGAAATGAGTATGTGGTATCGGTTTGAGAGCATTGACTACTTGTGTGACTAACATGTGAGCATTTGAGACTAACTCTCGGGTCAACGTGTCACTTGTTTTATGGAAATGGTGAGACCAAGGAGAACCGGAACGAACTATAGGCCTGAACTGGAAGAACCTCAACAGGAAGCTCAACCGGAGGTACAAGGAGGTAGGGGTCATGGTAGGGGCCGTGGTAGAGGTCGTGGTAGAGGCCAAGGAAGGGGTCGTGGTGAAGCTCCTGAGCTAAACATGGCTGAGGTGATCGCTCAAACGATCACCAATATCATGCCGACTATTATTGCTCAAGTCACGGCAAGTCTTGGGCAGAACAATGCGGCTCAAAACAATGAAGCCCCAGAAAATGTGAATAATGAAAATGCTCAACCTCAGGACGTAGAAAACGAAGAAAAGGAACCAGTGAGAGTTGATAACCGCATGCCCATGTATAATCAATATGGGGGATACCGACAGGGGTGTATATTTAAGGACTCCAAAAGCTGTGGAGCACCGGAGTTTAATGGAAGAGGCGGTCCCACTGAGTGCATATGGTGGTTTGAAGAGATTGAAGCAGTGATTGAAAGAAGTCATTGCACATACGACGACCGGATTTCTTATACATCCGGCATGTTTAGACATGACGCCTTGAGTTGGTGGAATCAAGAGATAACTCTGGGGCGGAGTTATAACTTGGAATGGATCGATTTCAAGAACAAAGTGAAGGCAAAGTTTTGTCCTCCCTATGAACTACAAAACTTGACCATTGAGTTTGCTAATCTCAACATGGACGGAGCTGATTACAAGAGCTATGTTAGACGATTTCAAGAATTGTCTACCCTCATTCCTCACTTGGTGGGCTCCGAGTCTCAGGCCATCCAGAAGTTTGTATTGGGCTTAAATCCTCAAGTCCGATCTTATGTGAATTCTAACATGCCTACTTCTTTGGCCGATGCTGTTAACCGAGCTGGGAGTGTGACTGAAGACTTGTTGAGGAGCGGTGTCTTGAGCAAATCCTCAACAAACAAGAGGAAAGAAGTGGGAGAGTCAAGTGGGGTAAAGAAAATGGGAAGGTTTGACCCCAAAAATGCTAATAGGGGTAGGGTGATGGCGGCAGTGGAACCGGCCAGGAAAGCTTATACTGGACCCCATCCTTTCTGTGGAAGATGCAACCAACATCACCCCGCCAATGCCCAATGCAGAGCATGCTTTAATTGTAACCAAGTGGGGCACCTCTCCAGAGATTGCAGGGCTCCAAGAACGGGCCCAATGAATGTGGCACCTATTCGGGCCGTCCCTCCCCAAGGTAATCAACAAAGAGGTGAATGTTTTGAATGTGGTAGTCATGACCACTATCGTAATAATTATTCTCGATGGGTGGGACAACAAGTCCAAGTAGCCGTCCACCCCAACCAACTACAAATGGTCGGGCCTAACCAAAACCGGGGACAACAAGGCCATCAAGTGCAACCACGCGGCCGAGCCTTTGCGGCCAATGCAAATGAAGCCCGCAACGATCCCAACATAGTAGCAGGTACCTTTCTCCTTAATGGTCACTATGCAACCGTTCTATTTGATTTCGGGGCCGATTATAGCCTCGTGTCCTCTAACTTTGTTCCTTTGATTGATGTGCATCCTTGTGCTCTAAACTATGTGCTTGACATTGAAATGGTAAACGGGTCACTAACTAGACTTAGTCAAATACTTTGCGACTGTGTCTTGACTTTAGAAGACGTCGACTTCTTCATTGACCTCATGCCTCTTGACATTGGTAGTTTTGACATTATAGTGGGTATGGATTGGTTACCGGCGGTAAATGCGACTATTGATTGTGGCGAGAGAGTTGTTAAGATACCTTTGACTAACGGTAGAATTCTTAGGGTTCAAGGCGAAATCTCCGATTCCTCTAATTCTAAAGCCTTTAGTGCTACCGTCACAAAGGTAGAATTGAAGACCGTTCCTATTGTTTGTGAATTTCCCGATGTTTTTCCGGATGACTTACCGGGATTACCTCCGACTCGTGAACTTGACTTTCGTATTAATCTTATCCCCGAAGTCGCGCCCGTAGCAAAAGCTCCGTATAGACTAGCCTTAACCGAAATGCAAGAATTACAAACTCAACTTAAGGAACTCCAAGAGAAGGGTTTCATTCGCCCTAGTCAATCTCCTTGGGGTGCTCCTGTTATCTTCGTCAAAAAGAAAGACGGGTCTTTCAGAATGTGTATTGATTACCGGGAATTAAACAAGCTCACTGTGAAGAACCGGTATCCCCTCCCTAGAGTCGATGACTTATTTGATCAACTTCAAGGTGCTAAGCACTTCTCAAAAATCGATCTTTGCTCGGGTTATCATCAACTCCGAGTACATGAAGATGATATCCCCAAGACGGCTTTTCGCACAAGGTATGGTCATTTTGAATTCACAGTGATGCCCTTCGGGTTGACTAATGTACCGACGGTGTTCATGGACTTGATGAATCGGGTGTGCCAACCATACTTAGACAAGTTTGTCATTGCGTTCATTCATGACATACTTTTATACTTGAAGACAAAGGAAGAGCATGTTGAGCACTTGCGCGAGGTGCTCGAACTACTAAGGAAGGAGAAATTGTATGCTAAATTCTCCAAGTGTGAGTTTTGGTTGGAAGAGGTCCACTTTCTTGGTTACATAGTGAGCAAGGATGGTATTCACGTGGACCCAAGCAAGATTGAAGCGGTCAAGAATTAGAGAAGACCCAAAACGCCATCCGAGATCCGTCAATTCCTTGGATTGGCGGGTTACTATAGAAGATTTATTGAAAATTTCTCCCGTATTGCACAACCACTCAGTCTCTTTACTCAAAAGGAGAGAAACTTTGAATGGGGCAAAAGACAAGAAAACGCCTTCCAAACTCTTAAAGATATGCTATGTGACGCTCCTATGTTGACGCTACCGGATGGAATTGAAGATTTTGTTGTGTATTATGATGCCTCGGGACAAGGTTTGGGTGGTGTTCTTATGCAAAGGGGTAAAGTCATTGCTTATGCCTCTCGTCAATTGAAGGTGCATGAGAAGAACTACCCGACCCATGATTTGGAATTCGGAGCGGTTGTGTTTGCTTTGAAGTATTGGAGACATTATCTCTATGGCACCAAATGTGTGATTTATACCGACCACAAAAGTCTTCAACACATCTTTAACCAAAGTGAATTGAATATGAGGCAAAGGCGTTGGCTTGAACTATTTAGTGATTATGATTGTGACATCCGTTATCATCCGGGCAAGGCAAATGTTATAGCCGATGCCTTGAGTAGAAAGGAGAGAGTAAAGCCGAGACGGGCTAGAGCTATGAGCCTCACGGTGGGGCCAAATATTAGTGACCGGATCATTGAAGCCCAAATTCAAGCCACCCTACCGGAAAACTTTGGGAATGAGAACCTAGATGGCATGGAACAACAATTTGACAGAAAGAATGATAATGGGCTATACTTGGTTGAAAGACTTTGGGTTCCTATTTTCGGCAACTTAAGAACACTTATTATGAATGAAGCTCACCAATCGCCTTATTCAGTCCATCCCGGGTCGGATAAGATGTACTTTGACTTGAAAAACTTGTATTGGTGGCCGGGCATGAAGCGTGATATGGCTAAGTATGTGAGTGAGTGTCTTACTTGCTTACAAGTCAAAGCCGATCACAAGAAGCCACCCGGATTGTTGGTACAACCGGTGATGCCCGAATGGAAATGGGAACATATTTCAATGGACTTCATTACTAAACTACCGAAGACGAGAAGCGGTCGTGACACGATTTGGGTGATAGTAGATCGGTTAACGAAGTCGGCTCACTTTTTAGCCATTCGTGAAACCGATAAATTTGACACTTTGGCTCGTTTGTACATCAAGGAAGTAATATCTAAGCATGGAGTGCCGATTTCTATCATTTCTGATAGAGATGCCCGTTTCAAATCAAACTTTTGGGTAGCCTTTCAAAAAGCAATGGGTACTCGACTCGACATGAGCACGGCATTTCATCCTCAAACGGATGGACAAACCGAGAGAACCATTCAAACACTTGAAGATATGCTGAGGGCTTGTGCAATTGATTTTGGTGGAAGTTGGGAAGATCATTTGCCGCTAGTTGAGTTCTCGTACAACAATAGTTATCATAGTTGGAAAAGTTGCTTATCGATTAGAATTACCACAAGAGCTTAGCGGTGTGCATGATGTGTTTCATATTTGCAACCTACGCAAGTGTTTGGCGGACCCTACACATCATGTGCCCATGGACGAGATTAGGGTGGATTCGAACCTAAATTTTGTTGAAGAGCCGGTAGAGATCCTGGATCGTCAAGACAAGAAACTCAAGAATAAACGCTACACGATTGTTAAGGTTAGATGGAATGCTAGTCGTGGAGCTGAGTTCACTTGGGACCGAGAGGATTATATGAAGTCTAAATATCCGCATTTGTTTAGTAATTAGTGTTTTGTTGAATTTCGGGACGAAATTCTTTCAACGGGGGAATAATGTAACATCCGAGAGTTTTGACCCGTTGACTTTTCGTGTAATATGACTAACAATTTAAGTTAATGAACTATTTGGGTCGTTTTGTGAATTAAATGACAATATGTTATATTCGGGTCGATAATATGTTTTGATCGGTGTTTAAATGTCTAACGATTGTAATTTGGCTTGAGAAGAGAAACAGGTCGGCCCGTGGGTCATCCACGACCCATCAGCCCCCCCTTGACCCATTTCTCCCCTTATCCTTTCCTTTACCTTTCATTTCTATCTTCTATCTCTTCTTCTCTTATCTCTCTAAGTAAAAGCAAGACCATCCAACCCATCTCATATCTCCCATTCTCTTGCATCCATTTAGTGTTTGGAACTGCTTAAATACAAGAATCATCATCATTGTTATCTTATAATCTTCATTTAATCATAAGCTTGAAGTTCATAGTACAAGACTTTCACCCATTTTGACCAAATTCGGGTTTGAGCTCTAAAAGAAGTTTTGGTAAGTCTAATTCATTCCATTTGCACCTATTTATGTTTATTTACTCATTTCTACTCGTCTCGTGCAATTACAGGTCCTAAATCGGCTTAAAACGAGTTTTGGGTCAAATTAGGGTTTAACTAGGGTTTGGATCGATTTGGAAGTGTTCTTGATGTTTTGGAATGGAAATTTGTAATGGGTTATGTGTTTTTATGTTTAATGGCACTTATTTAAGCTTCAAAATGAGTTTCAAACTACTACAAATCGTTTTGGTATGGTTTGGGTCGAGTTTTGGTAGTTTTGGCTCGTTTTCTGCACTTAAAAACTGCTGGTGCAGGTGCAGGAAATTGTCCCACTGCGGCGCAGTGGCGGGAACTTGTCCCACTGCGGTGCAGTGGAAAAGCACTGACCTTTTGCTTCGATTAGCCTCACTGCGGCGCAGTGGCAAGGCAATGCCTTGACTACGGCGCAGTGAGATAGTTCTGGGAATTTCGCGCGTCAGTTTTCAAACGTTAATAACTTTTGATCCGTAAGTCCAAATAAGTCGTATGACCTATCGTTGGAATCGTAAGAGAGTGTAGTTTCTGGTAGTAACCTTCATTTTGTATGAATCTTCGTACATTTCTAAAAATGTCGAGTCAAAGTGTTATGTTTCACACTCGGTAATGTTAAGGAAGTAATTGCGGGTTCGTGACTAGACTTAAACCTAAGGAACCAACTTATTTATGATTATAAAGTTGACATTATGATATATGACATGCTTTGATAGGTTGTGGACGCGTGGGGCCCAATACTCGCTATTAATCTTTTATTAACTCGACTTAAGCTTCTTTGCCGATCAAGGTGAGTTTCGTAGCTCCCTACTCGTTTGAGATTCGGGCTGGAAAGTGTAGGTTTGACGTGTTTACTTGCATTTGTTGATTGATTGATTGATTGTTTTGATTATTGGATTGATGTGACGGTTCCTTTCGTTTGGTTGACTTGGTTTATGTTTTGGTTAAGTATTTCATTAATATTAGGATAGACGTACATATATGGAAGTCGGTTATGCCTTCAACGGGTTTTAGATATGGTGGGAAGGCTGCGGGTGACCCTATATATAAGCATTTGGGACTCGAAGAAAGTAGAATTCTCTTAAGTGTATATACGTATAGAATTGGTGTTAATATTGATTGTTGGCTCATGTTTGTCGAATATTGATTGTTGGTTCATGTTCATCGTATTATGATTGTTGAGTTATGATTGATGCATTTTCGATTGATTGTAAGCATGCATACATTGTTGATAATCCCTCGGTTGAGGATTATACATCCAAGTGTATAGATGTATACACTGATCTGATGGATGTCGAGTTCATGATCCCGAGTATATAGACGTATATATCTCGATGTTTTTGAGATGCAGCATGTGTCATTGTTATGACAGGCGGGTATCGTTGCATATGTAACATCCGTGAATCTTGACCCATTGACTTTTTGTGTAATTTGACTAACAAACTTGTGGAACGAAATAATTGGGCCCATTTGTGATTATATGACTATGTGGTATGTTGGTCGGGTCGTTAATATGTTATTCGATGTTTAATAGGGTAACGATTGTAACTTGGCTTGAAAAGAGAAACGGGTCGGCCCGTGGGTAGTCTATGACCCACCAGCCCCAAGACCCATTTTCCCCCCCCCTTATCCCTTTCTCCCCTCTCATTTCATTTCTATCTATCTCTTTCTCTCTTCCTCTCAAAAGCAAAGCAAGACCAAACCATCTTCTCTCTTCATTTCTCTAGCATCATTTGGCGTTGTGGAACTAGTTTAACTCGAGAATCATCATCGTCTTCATCTCTTTGTCACCATATCGAAGAATCAAAGTCATAGTGCAAGGTTTTATCCATTTTGACCTAATTTCGGGTTCTAGCTCAAGGAGGAGTTTTGGTAAGCCTAATTCATCTTATTTGTACCTACTTATGTTTGTTTATGCATTTCTAGTCATCTTGAACATTTACAAGTCCTAAATCGGCTTAAATCTTGTTTTGGGTCAAATTAGGGTTTATTTAGGGTTTGAAGGATTTGAGTGTGATTTTGATGTTTTAGTCGAAATTGTGGTTTGGGTTATGTTTATTTATGGTTAATGGTGTTTAGTTATGCCTCAAATTGAGTTACAAACTCCTACAAGTCATTTTGGGAAGGTTTGGGTCGAATTGGAGTGTTTTGGGTTGGGTTTTCTGCACTTGGAGCTGCAGGTGCAGGCTGCAGGAGGTGGCCACTGCGGCGCAGTGGGCACAGCCCTTCCCCACTGCGGTGCAGTGGCAATGTTCTGGTCTCTGGGTCGATTTAGCCCACTGCGGCGCAGTGAGCATGGTTCTGGCTCACTGCGGCGCAGTGGATACCTTCTGTGAAATTATGCGCGTCAATTTTCCAACGTTAATAACTTTTGATCCGTAAGTCCAAATAAGTCATATGACCTATCGTTGGAATCGTAAGAGAGTCTAGTTTCATGTAGTAACTTATTTTTGAATGAATCTTCGTGCATTTCTAAAAATGGCAAGTCAAAGTGTTATGCTTCACACTCGGTAATGTTAAGAAAGTAATTGTGGGTTCGTGACTCAACTTAAACCTAAGGAACCAACTTGTTTCTGATTATAAAGTTGACAGTATGATATATGGCATGCTTTGATAGGTTGTGGACACGTGGGACCCAATACTCGCTATTAATCTTTCATTTACTCGACTTAAGCTTCTTTGCCGATCAAGGTGAGTTCGTAGCTCCCTACTCAATAGAGATTCGGGCTGAAAGTGTACATATACGTGTTGTTTGTTTGGTTGGTTGACTTGATTGTGTGGCTAGTTGATTCCCGATTAATTGTCGTTTGGTAGACGGTTTTGGATTGATCGTGTGATGGTTTACGAATTTGGTTGCGATATTGTAACTCTTTAGGATTGAAGTACATACATAGAGGTCGGCTTTACTTTCAAAGGATTTTAGGTGTGGTGGGAAGGCTGCGGACGACCCTATACATAAGCATCTAGAACCTGATGAAAGTAAAACCCTCCGAAGTGGATGTACGCATTGTTTAGAGGAATTGATGGATGTTGAGAATGTGTTGGATATTCATATACGCTTTGTTATACTTGACTTGTGCGGTGCACACTCAAACATATTTTTATTGTTGCATTGGTGACGTTATTGATACGCATTTGATATACATTATGGTATTACTTACGTATGATACATGATCTGACGTTAATAATTCGCGTACTCATTTGTTATACGCGGTTGCTTTACACCTTATGATCTTGTAGTGAATTGATACTGTGATTAGTAATGTTGTGCATACATGGAAGACGATGATACCTTTAATGAGTTGTAGATGTGGTGGGAAGGCTGCGGGTGACCCTATATATAAGCATCTATGATTCCTTAAAAGTAAAGTCGTATGAAATGTATGTGCAATGTAGTTATGATTGATTTTAGTAGAGGATTGCGATATATATATATATATTATTATTGTTATTATTATTATTACTGCTAGGATAGACGTGCATACATGGAAGTCGGTTATGCCTTCGTTGGGTTCTAGATGTGGTGGGAAGGCTGCGGGTGACCCTATATATAAGCATCTGGGATCCGAAGAAAGTAGAATCCTCCTAAGTGTATGTACGTATGGTTTACTTTAGTTTGATGTTTGATGATTGATGGACTTGTGATGTATGTATGTTGTGTATCTATCCCACTGAAGAGGATATGACTTATGTTGTGTATCTATCCCACTGAAGAGAATATGACTTATGTTGTGTATCTATCCCACTGAAGAGGATATGACTTATGTTGTGTATCTATCCCACTGAAGAGGATATGACTTATGTTGTGTATCTATCCCACTGAAGAGGATATGACTTATGTTGTGTATCTATCCCACTGAAGAGGATATGACTTATGTTGTGTATCTATCCCACTGAAGAGGATATGATACCTGTTTTGAATTGATGTTATGAACGTTACTTGGGTATAATGTTTATTACGCGTTTTATTTGTTGTGTATAATCTTGTGGTGGATGTTGTTGTGTTGTTCTTAGAGGCTCACTGTAAGTCATGTTTTGCCTCTACTCGTATATTATGATTATTGTCGATGGTTCCTTATGGACCATTACTGCGAACTCACCAACCTTGTGTTGACTATGCTTAGTACACTTTTCAGGTAACCAGGTTATCCAGGACGTGGAGTTTGATTGTTTGCTTGCTGTTGAACCCGGACTGGACTTATATGGATCAAGGATCCATTTGCCTTATGTTGCATTGTACTTAGGATTGATAGCATTCTTCTTTCGATGTCGTTTTGTAAACCTTGACGATTACTTGCTTCTGTTATATTTTGATACTTGTTTCTTTTATTGTATGGATTCACTGAATCCTTTATTTGCATTTAGATCATGTTCTACATTAATTCCACCTTGTGCTATATGATTTCCGTGATATTCTGAGCCTTGGCTTGGGGTGTTACAGCATATGTGACCTGAGTTCACACATTGGGCATACATGTTGGCATTTTATGCATTTAGCACATTCATTGATATTTTCATCTTTTGGTGCTCATTTATTACACGCTTATTTGTTGTGTAATCTTGTTGTTGGACATTATTGTGATACTTAGAGGCTCACTGTAAGTCATGTTTTGCCTCTACTCGTATATTATGATTATTGTCGATGGTTCCTTATGGACCATTACTGCGAACTCACCAACCTTGTGTTGACTATGCTTAGTACACTTTTCAGGTAACCAGGTTATCCAGGACGTGGAGTTTGATTGTTTGCTTGCTGTTGAACCCGGACTGGACTTATATGGATCAAGGATCCATTTGCCTTATGTTGCATTGTACTTAGGATTGATAGCATTCTTTCGATGTCGTTTTGTAAACCTTGACGATTACTTGCTTCTGTTATATTTTGATACTTGTTTCTTTTATTGTATGGATTCACTGAATCCTTTATTTGCATTTAGATCATGTTCTACATTAATTCCACCTTGTGCTATATGATTTCCGTGATATTCTGAGCCTTGGCTTGGGGTGTTACATTTCACCGTTTAAACTATGTAAGTCTTTTGTTATGTTTTTCTTTGATTTGTATTGTAATTTTAATAAATTAATTTCTTTTTTTCTAAGAATGTAAACTTTCAATATATAATTCTTTTTATATTGTATTAGTTATTACTAATGATTTCATATTAAATTATAGGTTCAATTTATGTATACAAGATTTTATCGATTAATTCCTTCTTTTCTAAAATCATGGTAAGCAATCTGTTTGATTATTGTACTTTAGTAAACTTGATATCTTTAGAAATAATTTTCTTTTATTTTGATCGTAGGTTCATCAACTCCAAAGACGGTAGTTCTAAACCAGGTGATTTTGGTAAATATGAAGGATCCATTTGAACAGCCAACATCTGTTCTGATCTTTAGCCATCCTTCTTCGATTAATTGATCTGAATTCATTGAAGATAGATAGCATTATGAGGAACATGCAGAAAACTTGTAGGTTTGTTCAGTATGGGCTTCGATAAAGTATACTATTATTAGTCTTAATGTTATGTTAATAGTTTGTCATTTGATGATATTTAATCAGACATGGCAAATGAGCCGATTAGAAGAATCTACTTTTAAGAAATTCTCTACGACATTGATAAAAACTTTAAAGTATGTTAAATTTTTTTTAAATATTTATTTAAAGATTGATAGTAGTTTTTGATGTAATTCATCTTTTGTAATCCAGTAAATGCATCTTTTGTAATAAGATATTATTTAAAACAATTCGTAATCTAGAATAATTTAATTCTTTAATTCATCCATTAGAATAAAAATTATACTAATAATTAATATTTATTGTATAGAATTCTAGCATGCTCGTCCTCATAAATGATCTGTTTTCTCCATCTTGATTTGTTCACTATATGTACATTCTGATTGTTCGATAAAAGCAAATTAATTGAAGTACTATAGAAGATCCAAGAGTAGTATTATGTATATTTGAATACGTATCATAGTGTTTTAGGTTAGAATATAAATTAAATAGTGGCAGAAGGGGATACCTTGATTTAAAATAAAGTGACAAGATTCAATGTAAGGTTTCTGTTTAAAATAATTCCAACTTTACTATAAACTGATATACTTATGAAAAACAAGACAGAGTGTAATCTGATTAAAACTTGACAATTACAATTGTATTATTATTAAAAGTCAAAGAAAGGACCAATTTTGCAAATGTAGAGATAACGAAAAAAGGGGAACTACAAAATCATAGATTTTGTAAGATCTCTTTGTAGAACATATTTATAATCTTGTTTGATGACTTGTTATTTTCATCACGAACAAATACCTTGAACGCTTCTTTGATCTTTACACGTAAAACGGCTACATATAGTTGTCCATGACTAAAAACCGATTTAAGTGACTGACCCTGTCTCTTGTTTATAGACATTGCGAATCAAAACAACAAAAGGAGACTGTATTAGATATATTAAACGGTGAAATCATGATTGTAAATTTGATTGCTATAAAAACTGATATTATAAAATGAAATTCCATTCAGATATTTTTTTGTATGTTAAATAAAATAGATGTTGGAATAGAGATATTTATAGGGAGGATGGCAGTTTAATAATGATGTTTTTCGATATTCTGAATTTAATTGTTCAAAATAATTTAATATTTTTAGTTTTTCGATGACAATAAATTATAATAAGTAAAAGTACAGGCAGCTATCTTTTACAGTGACTTGACAAATGACAACACTAAAATTATTCTGAAGTGATGTAGTAAAGATTTGAATAAAAGAAAATATTATGTTTACAATTTAAGTTTTCATTTATTAAAGTATTTCCATATCATCAATTGGTTATATATAAAGTTCCTCATGGAAATTTTATTTATGTGATCTAGGAAATAGTTAGGTTTTGTTTTGTTAAATATGAAGGAATGAAGGATCCATTTGAACAGCCAACGTCTGTCATAATCAGTTTGAGAGAAACTGATTGAAGTTATAATGAATGACTAACGTAAAATCTAATTAATAGGCAGCCCAAACAAATCTATCCAAAAGTGATTTATATATAAAAATAAAAAAACAAATATAGAAACTTATTTACCTAATAGGTTTTCCATGTCCATTGATTTTAGAAGAATGTAAAGTTAAAATACAATTTCAATTAGAATTTCTATAGGATTTTGATAAACACATGTTTGTTGATATATATAAACGATATAGTTAAATCTTTTAAAATTGAACAAGTGTAAGTAAGATGTTTTATTTTAAAATTTATTTTATTAATTTTATTTAATAATTTGATAGTATTTTTTGATTAAAATAATCTTTTGTACATTATTTTTAATATAAGCTGATTATTATGAAAAATAATTTATGAATGTAATCTAATATAGACTTTACTATTACATTTTGAATTATAACTAAAATCTACTGAAACTGATAAGTTCAATTTTATTTAAAATACAAGGAAATATAATTAAAGCTTTAAAAATGATTAGTTCAACTTGAGCACAATATAAATGTTTTTGTAAAAGATAAATTACGGATTATTAGACATAGAATATAAGATTTTTTGTAAAAAAATAAATGTTTGGATATCCACATTTGACAATTGTATACAATTTATTTTATTAATGGATTTGTTATTGTTGTATGGTAAGAAGTAATGATAACAGAGAAGACATATAGCCTCCATTTGCAGTGACTTGTCTTCTGTGATTGACGTATAGTAATGTACGAAAAGACTATATAAAACAATATCTATTGATAAGTGTAGTGATTATTAAAGCCTTTTAATAAATATTTAAAATAAAAGTACCACAAACTGATAGTATTAATTATTTGGAATTTTGTATCATATTAACTTATTGAAGCTGATTATATTGATCAGTTTGGAGTAGTTTCCAATTTTCATAAAAACATTTACTACCAAATTGCACATTACATCTATTATGACCATCAAACTGATATATTATAATATTATATTATGGTTTAATTTAAATACAATTTCAATTAGAATTTCTATAGGATTTTGATAAACACATGTTGATATATATAAACGATATAGTTAAATCTTTTAAAATTGAACAAGTGTAAGTAAGATGTTTTATTTTAAAATTTATTTTATTAATTTTATTTAATAATTTGATAGTATTTTTTGATTAAAATAATCTTTTGTACATTATTTTTAATATAAGCTGATTATTATGAAAAATAATTTATGAATGTAATCTAATATAGACTTTACTATTACATTTTGAATTATAACTAAAATCTACTGAAACTGATAAGTTCAATTTTATTTAAAATACAAGGAAATATAATTAAAGCTTTAAAAATGATTAGTTCAACTTGAGCACAATATAAATGTTTTTGTAAAAGATAAATTACGGATTATTAGACATATAGAATATAAGATTTTTTGTAAAAAAATAAATGTTTGGATATCCACATTTGACAATTGTATACAATTTATTTTATTAATGGATTTGTTATTGTTGTATGGTAAGAAGTAATGATAACAGAGAAGACATATAGCCTCCATTTGCAGTGACTTGTCTTCTGTGATTGATGTATAGTGATGTACGAAAAGACTATATAATACTATATCTATTGATAAGTGTAGTGATTATTAAAGCCTTTTAATAAATATTTAAAATAAAAGTACCACAAACTGATAGTATTAATTATTTGGAATTTTGTATCATATTAACTTATTGAAGCTGATTATATTGAAAAATAATTATGAATGTAATCTAATATAGACTTTACTATTACATTTTGAATTATAACTAAATCTACTAAACTGATAAGTTCAATTTTATTTAATAATTATAGTATTTTTTATTAAAATAATCTTTTGTACATTATTTTTAATATAAGCTGATTCTTATGAAAAATAATTTATGAATGTAATCTAATATAGACTTTACTATTACATTTTGAATTATAACTCAAATCTACTGAAACTGATAAGTTCAATTTTATTTAAAATACAATTTAAATTAGAATTTCTATAGGATTTTGATAAACACATGTTGATATATATAAACGATATAGTTAAATCTTTTAAAATTGAACAAGTGTAAGTAAGATGTTTTATTTTAAAATTTATTTTATTAATTTTATTTAATAATTTGATAGTATTTTTTGATTAAAATAATCTTTTGTACATTATTTTTAATATAAGCTGATTCTTATGAAAAATAATTTATGAATGTAATCTAATATAGACTTTACTATTACATTTTGCATTATAACTAAAATCTACTGAAACTGATAAGTTTTCATTTATTAAAGTATTTCCATATCATCAATTGGTTATATATAAAGTTCCTCATGGAAATTTTATTTATGTGATCTAGGAAATAGTTAGGTTTTGTTTTGTTAAATATGAAGGAATGAAGGATCCATTTGAACAGCCAACGTCTGTCATAATCAGTTTGAGAGAAACTGATTGAAGTTATAATGAATGACTAACGTAAAATCTAATTAATAGGTAGCCCAACCAAATCTATCCAAAAGTGATTTATATATATATAAACGATATAGTTAAATCTTTTAAAATTGAACAAGTGTAAGTAAGATGTTTTATTTTAAAATTTATTTTATTAATTTTATTTAATAATTTGATAGTATTTTTTGATTAAAATAATCTTTTGTACATTATTTTTAATATAAGCTGATTCTTATGAAAAATAATTTATGAATGTAATCTAATATAGACTTTACTATTACATTTTGAATTATAACTCAAATCTACTGAAACTGATAAGTTCAATTTTATTTAAAATACAATTTCAATTAGAATTTGTATAGGATTTTGATAAACACATGTTGATATATATAAACGATATAGTTAAATCTTTTAAAAAATAAATGTTTGGATATCCACATTTGACAATTGTATACAATTTATTTTATTAATGGATTTGTTATTGTTGTATGGTAAGAAGTAATGATAACAGAGAAGACATGTAGCCTCCATTTGCAGTGACTTGTCTTCTGTGATTGATGTATAGTGATGTACGAAAAGACTATATAATACTATATCTATTGATAAGTGTAGTGATTATTAAAGCCTTTTAATAAATATTTAAAATAAAAGTACCACAAACTGATAGTATTAATTATTTGGAATTTTGTATCATATTAACTTATTGAAGCTGATTATATTGATCAGTTTGGAGTAGTTTCCAATTTTCATAAAAACATTTACTACCAAATTGCACATTACATCTATTATGACCATCAAACTGATATATTATAATATTATATTATGGTTTAATTTAAATACAATTTATAGATTTTGTAATAACATTACTAATAATTATTGATTCTTAATGTAAACAATAATAATATTGTTATTCATATTTTGTTAAAAATTAAATAAATATATTAAATAAATAAAAACTATAAAACATTTTAAAAATAATATAACTAAAAAATAATATCACATAAATATAAGTATTTATTGTTATTCATATTTTGTCAAAAATTTGCCTTTTACAGGAGCTTTTTTAATAAATGTTTTTTTAACGAAATTGTCTTTTGTTGAGTGAAGTTTTGGTTTTCATGTTTAGCGATGGATGTTAGTCAACTAAGGAATTTGTAATATCTAAGTCATGATTCTATTTTGAGTGACTCAACACATTAGTATAAAGGAAGAAACACGGCTGAATCATTAAAACTGTTTTACTAAGAACGAAAATAACACAGTTTAGATATCATATAAGCATGATTTCGGTCTTTAAACAAATTATTTGAATCAAATTATCTATGTGGTAAAACTATAAATAACAGTAATAAGCTTTTGGTATAAAGAAAGACTAATACTAAATCAGGACAACCAAAATTAGGTATCGAGTGGTTAAAACAAAGTGACTTATGTCAATAAAGAAAGAAACATTGCAAAAAAGCTTTAAAAAAATAACAAAAATTGTTATACAAATACAAGAAAGATTTTTCTTTTTAAATTATGTAAATTATATATTTCAACATATATTGTAATTATTGAAGAAGAAATATGTAGTTGTAAGAAAAGGAAAAATAGAAAATATGAATGGGTGTATATAGGTTTTATGACTGATGAAGTTTTATATAGGGTAATTCATAGATAGATGTGTAGGTAGCTTTTATGATCTATCTTTAAATTTCATAAATTATTTTAATTTTAAAATCTTTCAAGATTTTAGGAATATAAAGATTATTCAAGATTTACTTTAATAATTTAAATTCTAAAAGATGTTTCATGATATATATGTAGAAGTATGTAAAAATGACATTTGCCCTTAGAAACTGAATCAATGTAAACTGAGTTCAATATTTAATTGTAATTTTTAAATAATTTTGAAATCTATAAGTTGAATATAATAATTTATTTTGTCTTTTTGAATATATAAAATCACCGATAATTTCTATCCAATTACAGTTTTTGAATTCTTAAAAAATATGTAAAATTTGTAATAATTAAAGTTTGTAAAATTTGTATTAAATAAATATTGTACAATTGAAGTTTATAAAATTTCTTAAAATTTAAGTTTCTATAATTCAATTACAATTGTGTTAAATAAGTTCTTAAAAAGTTTGTAAAATTAATTTTTTATAACAAAATTTAAGACGGCGTAAAAATATGTATATTTATAACTTTTCAATTTCCAAAACTTTTGAATTAAAAGACAAGCGGTTATATACGAATCATTCTTACTTTACCAAAACTAATTACTTCAAACTCTCTCAATACAATATAGAATACTAATTTCAATTTCCATCGAAAAAGAGAGTAAATCATAATAAAATTGCAATTGATAAATTTTATATTTCAATTAGAAATGAACATGAATTACACAACAAATTTTTGTATAGACAATCAAGTTCAGGAATTAGAAAAAGCAGAAGATCAAATCAGCAAGTTACCCGATTCAATTATAATAGATGAGATTCTGTCTCTTTTACCAAAATCAAAAGAAGTTATCAAGACGGGTATTCTATCGAAACGATGGAAAAATCTATGGCGGTCAGTTCCCATTCTAGTTTTTGATGATTTGCAGTATTATAAACCTCCAAAACTGGTTCATCTTCTTTCTTCTGATAATGACTTACCTTTTACAAATTTCTACAATTTAGTTAATAAAACGATTAATCAATATGTGTTTGATCGTGTTGAAGTATTTGAAGTGAAGGCCAATTATAGTTTGGCATTTGTTACGTATGTCAATAAGTGGATTGAATTTTGTGTTAGTAAAAAGGTTAAAATTTTTAACCTTTGTTTAAGGCCATCAAACAAGTACGATTTGTATAATATTGAAACTGAATCGTTTTTTAGAAATGTGTATTTTACCAAAATCAATTTGCAGTATTGCAATCTGAATCCGAATGTTAGGATTACCTGGAATAATATTACAAGTTTAAGTATTAAGAATACAGAAATTCAAGAAGGATTACTTGTGAGTCCCAAATATAGATGGTTAGATACCCGACTGGCAAGTAATTCTAACTGAAAGGAGACCAGTTCAGAAAACGATCCAGATATGGATGAACAATAAGATAAATGTACTGAAAGTAAATTGCAAGGAACTAAAGTGCTGAAACTATATAAAGATAATATATATAATCAAGTATGTAGCATTGAGACACGATGTACTTTTCAAATGTATTTGATTTATTGATATAAACAAATACAAAGGTTGTTGCGGAACAAAGATAAACACAAGTGTGTAAATATCTAAACAACCTAGAAATACAAGTGATCTAATAACTTGGAAATACTCGTAAGGATTACTTAGAGTATATCTCACAAGTTGCAATGCTAAAGTTTCGAGCACTTTGCAAGATGTGAGAAGCCTTATATTTATAGGCCAAGTCCATGCTGATGTGGACTTTAGGTCGTACAAATATGGTTGGGAGCATTTAAGGAATTAAACCTAATTCCTTACATGCGTATTTTTAAGGTAAAGTATGTAAGTCAATTGATGTGACATTACATACTTTATTCCCAACCTTTTACTTTAAACCTTGTACTTTTAATAGACAAATCTATTAACCGGGTAAAGGTGTGTAAAGTAAAAAGGCTTCCTCGTAAACAGTGTAAAGTGTTGTAAGTACTTTACACTGAGATGCTTCAGTGTTCGATCAGGTAGAATCAACTTCTGAGCTCCACATCTGAGTTGATTCTCTTTCTTCAGTCTTCAGTCTTTGACTTCATTCTGAATGGTATTCTGATACGTTGATCTGAACTGAAGTGAAGTTTCAGTGAAATAATTCTGAACGACTTCAGAATTCTGTACAAGTGTCTTCACTGAACTTCAACTATTTCTGGACAAATTATACTTGGTCGATTTTCGACCCAACAAATTCCCCCTATTTGTTCTGAAATAGTGCATGCATCTCAGACTTCTATCTATACATGTTTGTAAGTCTGAAATGCAAGTTTGTTTAAGTTGTAAAAATTTTCTAAGGACATCTTATAGATCATTGATGTCTCAGAATTTTACTTGTGATTTTTCTAACTTAGACCTATCATCTACTTGTTGGCTACAATTTGTAACATATATATACAGACATAATTGTTTGTTACAAATGCAAATAAAAATACAAGTAAATAATATTCTGAAGAAGGAAACTACTTCTTTGCAGCCCTTGAGCCAGAAGGAGCTTCAGTAGCTTTCCTTTTCAGTGGAGAGGGATCCTTCTTTCCAAATAATCTGCCTTCCATCTTAACTTTAGCTTGCATTTTCTGCTGAATTCTTGATAGCCATGCACCAATGAGAGCAGATTTTGGCTTTGCCTTCAGAATCTGGATCATCTCTCTATGCTCAGAAATCCCAAACTCATGAACTGAAACCTGAGTGTATTCAGCTGATGCCCTTCCTTCTCTAGTCACCACCAGATCAAATAATTTCAACCCATCAGCCTTAGTTATTTCAACATCAATTATCTTGGCTGGATAAGATCGATGCTTCAGATAATGCTCATACTGATACATTTCATGCTTTCTTTGGATCTCAGCAGTATCATCAGAAATAGGCTTGAATGTAGAAAGGTCAGCATCACGAATGTTCTTTCTTGAAGACCTTGGTCCAGTTATTTTGGGCTTGATGGGTGGCCTTGACAACTCTTTCTCAACCTTCAGAACTCCAGCCAAATTTCTTTCTTTTTGATTGCCATCTCTTTTTCTCTATTTTTCACCAAGTCCTCAATGGACTACTTGAATGTGAGATGGCCCAGCTTTTGTTCCAATGGAGAATATTTCACACCATACTCATAGGCACCCATTTCTTCTAAGGCTTTCTGCACTCTTGGATCATTCTTGATTTTCTGATATCTTTCCAAAGTAAGACCAAGAGCTGCAGCATCAATATGATCAAGGGTTCCCATTGACAAGTGTTGAGCCCTTTCTCTTTCTTTGTTTTCCCTCCACATGATGTATTGATTAGAGACTTGCTTCTGCAGAGCCTCCAATTTCTTGTTATCAGCTTCTAGATCATGCAAGGGATAACCATGTTCATCCACATTCTCACCAACAATAATCCCAGAACCCTTAGCATTTTTCTTCTTAGGTTCATCCACCACTGGGGCCTTGCCCTTATCCTTCTTAACAACCTCAGATTGTTGTACTTCATATTTCTGAAGTTGTTCCCCCTGAACTGAAGCATCACCAGATTGTGCTTCAGTTTGCTTCTCGGTTGCCTCTATTAATTCTTGAGTACTTGAGAGCAAACCAATAGGCACACTTCCCCCTTTAGGGACCTCAGAAGGCATTTTGGCATATAAATCAATGGCCGTCTTCATGGCCTTCAGAGGTTCCCAACTCTGCTGTTCTAGGCTATCAGAAATTCCCTTAGCCATGGTAGCAAACTGAGCCCTTAATCTGAAAGAAGAATTAAGGTTCAGTGCCTCTTGATCTTTGAGATCCTTCAGCATTTTTCTATCCTCTTCAGTAAATGAAGCAGGGGGAGGAGAAGCAACAACTTGTTCTTTCTTCAGAAGTGTCAGAATTTCATCCAACTACTTTGACTGGCTCTTCACCGTTTCATCAAGGGCTGAGACTGATTTATGAACTTCTTCAACAGCCTTGTCAACCTTCTTATTTGTATCCTTGGTGAGTTCAGAGACCATCAATTTGACCTTCTGTTCAACCTTCTCAGCCACTGAAGTTGAAATCTGAGCAATAAGTTCCTGAGAGAGCTCAGACTTCATCTTCTCAATAACACTAACACCTACAGAAGACCCAAGTTCTTTTTCATCAACACTGGGCTTCTTCACCAATTCATGCACTTCCTTCCCGAATTCTATGACCTCTTGTTTCATTAATTCAACATTGGATGTCAAGTTTGCAACAACTGAGGCTTGCACATCCCTCTTAGTCAGTCTGAAGGCATCCCTTATGTATGAACTGATATGATTACAAGCAAATACCAACTCATTCAGCTTCCCAGCTACCAATCCCTCATTACCAGCCACTTTGGTTAGTTCAGTGCCAAGAAAGACCTGAACACCTTTCATTTCAGTGAGGGACTTGGTATTGGCAGTTAGAGATTGTGATAAGTTCTCAACCTTTTGAAGTAGGTTGGTTGAATTAACATTAATTCTTTAACCTTTGATCTGCAAAGATGGTTGACACTCAACAACAAGAAGGTCCTGACCCTAATGCTACTACACCACCTGCACCACCTCCAATCATCAACAACAATATACCTCTACATAATGTCCATGTCCATTTTCCAAACAATCCTGTTCCAAAATTTAATGGGAACAGTGATACATTTATTACGTGGAAAGCATGCATGTTAAAATATATTGCTGGTGTTGAAAGACATCTGACCGACATTTTAAAAGAAGGACCCTTTGTCCCCATGAATGCCTCAACTGTTGTTCGTAATGCCGATGGGACTCCTAGGATGACACCTAAGGAGAAGGATCATTGGTCTGAGGAAGATCATAGGCTGGTAGATCTTGATACCAAGCTGCAAAATATGATCTTATATGCAGTTCCTGAAACTCTTATGCCCACCCTTGTTTTACTTGAAAATTCAAAATTAATGTGGGAGGAACTTATGACTCAGTTCGAAGGCACAAATGAGACAATTGTCACAAGAAAAGTTGCTCTAAATAAGAGATATGAAGCTTTCTTTGCTACCAAATGAAACTTTAACTCAAAATTATATTAAATTTACAAATTTGGTTAATCAACTAAAAGCTTTGGGAGTTGAAAAAGATAAAGAAATCTTGTTGGAAAAATTTTGTGATATTTTACCTTCAAAATGGGAAAATTTAATCATGGTCTTGAGACAAGGCAAAACTTTGCACAGTCACACTCTTGCTTCCCTATATGGAGCCTTCAGATACACTGAAGAGAACAAAGCTGGGAGAGCTGTGGCTGAGCAAGATGCCAAGAATCATGTTTCTACCAGTTCTGGTATGGTTCAGTACTCTGAACCACATGGTACTGCTCTACTATCTTCTGAGAGTGATCATTCTGACTCGATGAAGAAGATGGTTTCTGAAATGTTAAAAACTGGTATTTCTGATAGTGTTACTCATGATTGTGATGAGGATGACAATGATGATCTGGTTGCCATGCTGGCTAAAACGTTCAATCATTTTAAGGCCAAATCCAATCGATCTGGCAAACCATTTGCTTCTAGCGCTTCTATTGACAAGTCTAATCTTGAATGCTTTAAGTGTGGAAAGAAAGGACATTTCATGAAGGAATGCAGATCTAGTCAACCTTCATCATCATAATCTGCCCCTAACCGTTCTATATTTCAGAAATCTGATGACAACTATAAGGCTAAGTACAAGAAGCTGAAGGCCCATATAGCTCTCATGGCACAAGACAACTCAACCAATAATAGTTGTATGGTTGCCAAAACTGAAAAATGGGAAGAATCTGATGAGTCATCTGATGATGAGGAACATGTGTTTTATGGCTCGTGAAGATCAAGGTCATTTGGTCAAGTCTGGTGTTGAATCTGGTCGTTGGGTGGATATAGTCATGAAAAAGGTTAGTGACTTTGGTTTTGAAAGTAATGAGGAACACAAACTGGACCTTTTAGTTCTTTTAGAGGCTGACATATCATTTGTTGAAACTGTGCGTTCAGAAAGCCTAAAAATGTTTGAAAACAATACATCTGAACAAAACGCCAGTCAGTCCAGACTGAAAGAACTGAAAGATGTTCAGTTGGCCTTGAAAAGTTACCAGTCTATGGTTGCCACGTTGGAATTAGAAAAGGAATAACTGAAAACCATCCTTTAAAAAGAACAGAAAATAATTAAATCTTGGATGAAAGCACCAAACCCAGATGTTGCCATTAAAAATACTTTTGCAAACCAAAGGGCAGCATATGAGTCTGGTGATCTTCATTTGGCATCTATAATCACTGATTTATATGCCCTTCCAAAAGAAATGAAACCAGAAATTATTTTTCCTGAAGTTGGCAAACAGAAAATTGTGACTGAAGTGGCCCAGGAACAATCTGAGGGTAAAACTGAAGCAGCTCAGACCACTGCTTCAGATAAGAAGGCTAAAATCAAAAAGCCATCCCCGCAGTCTTCATCCAAGGTTCCTACGAATCAAAAGAAGAAGAAAAATGTCTCCCCCACTGAGCCATCTACCTCAGATTCAGGTAAGGCTCAGGTGTCTAATGAAGAATCAATTTTGTTAAGGTTAGAAAGTCAATTTCAACTATTCGCTAGACAAGTGCAAAGTTGCAATGTACGATTGAAAAATGTTGAAACCACTCCTCTTCAACTTAAACAAAATTCCAAACCTTTTTCAAAACAAATCAAGCAAAAATCTGAGAAGAAAAAGGTTGAGAGCACCATCAAACCAACTGTTTTTGTGTCAACTGAGATTATGACTGATATCCCCTTTGTCCCTTCAGTTCCTCCTGAACCAAAGAAATCTGAGACTGCTAAGGGAGAGTCCATTGAACCCATTAAAAGATGGCTTCCCAAAAAGAACTAATCTTTGTATTTGTGCAGGGAGACCGAAAGAAGAATATATGGTTTCTGGACAGTGCTGCTGGCAGAACCATGACTGGTTATTAAACCCTGCTGGCGGAATATAGGGTGCAAGAGGGGCCCTTAATAACATTTGGGAATGATGGAAATGGACAAACTGAGAGATATGGTGTTGTGAATAATGGACAAGTCAAATTCACACATGTTACATATGTGAATGGTTTGAAATATAACCTGATCAGTGTCACTCAACTGTGTGACGATGGCTTCAAGGTATTATTTGATATTTCACAAGGCACCATATTCAACAGAGATGGAAAGGTAGTATTGATTGCACCAAGGAAAGGAAACATTTATATCATTTATATGAATAGTTCACCCACTGAACAATGTTTCTATACAAAGGCTGATGAAGACACAAACTGGTTGTGGCACAAGAGATCATCCCATCTGAACTTCTAGAACATCAATAAGTTGTCAAGAAAACAGCTTGTAGATGGGATACCTTCAATTTCTTTCAACAAAGACAAGCCATGTCCAGGTTGTGTGATGGGCAAGCAGAAAAAAGCTTCATTCAAGACAAAACAAAGTTTCAGTATAACTGAACCTCTTCACATGCTTCACATGGACCTTTTTGGACCAGTGAATGTTCAGACCAGAGCAGGAAAGAAGTACACCCTTGTTGTTGTCGATGAATATTTAAGATATTGTTGGGTGATTTTCCTCAGATCCAAGAGTGAAGCTGCTACTGAAATCATTGCTCTCATCAAACAGATTGAACTCAAGCATAAGCGTAAAGTTTGTCAGCTCAGAAGTGACAATGGCACTGAATTCAGAAATGCCACTCTGGAGTCCTTCTGCACTGAAACTGGCATATCTTGGAAGTTCTCTTCAGCTCACACACCAGAGCAGAATGGTGTTGTAGAAAGAAAGAATCGAACGTTGATTGAAGCTGCTAGAAGTATGCTTAATGAATCTGGTCTTCCCAAGAATTTCTGGGCTGAAGCTGTTGCAACTACTTGCTACACTCAGAACAAATCTGTTTATGTCAAAAGACACAAGAAGACAGCCTATGAAGTACTCAGAAATAGAAAGCCTAATATTGGATATTTCCATGTATTTGGATGTCCAGTATACATTCTAAATGATTCCAGTCAGCTTGGAAAATTTGATGCGAAAGCTGATGAAGGGTACTTCTTGGGATATTCAACAAATCGCAAGGCCTTTAGAGTCTATAACAAGAGACTTGAAAAGGTTGATGAGTCAATTCATGTTACCTTTGATGAATCCAATTCTGCAATCTTTAAGAATCCAACTCTTGTACCACCCTCAGAAAGTCCAATCAGTTTTGGTAAATCTGATCCTATTGCTGAATCTGATCAGTCACCTGAACATGTTTCCTAACATCCTAGTTCAGAACCAGTAATAAAGAAGACAAGCAACATTCCATTCTATCTTTCAGTCAGTTTTAAACTACCTTCTGAACTGACTATTGGATCAGATGTACATGCTGCTTCACCTCAGATATCAGCTTCCACTTAATTACCCCAATATGAAGAGTTTCATGATGCAAGTCATGAACTGCAGGAAGAAGATGATGAGACTGAAATAGTCTTTTCTAGACCTCCTCCTGAAGTAAATCAGAGGAATTCTTGCACTGATATCATTGTTCATCCTGGTCATTACACTAAGTGGACAAGAGCACATCCAATCGAGCAAATCATTGGAGATTCCACTAGTGGGGTTCAGACCAGAAAAGCCACAAGCGATCAATGCTTAAATGTCAGCTTCTTATCACTGATAGAACCGAAGAAGATTGACGAGGCTATGAAAGACCCAAGATGGATTGAAGCCATGCAAGATGAGGTTAATCAGTTTAAAAGAAACGATGTTTAGGAACTTGTTCCTTGTCCCAGTAATCCGAAGAAAGAACCAATTTGGACAAGATGTGTCTTCAGAAACAAGATGGATGAAGATGGTCATGTGATTCGAAACAAGGCAAGACTTGTTGCAAAGGGTTAGTCTCAAGAAGAAGGAGTAGACTTTGATGAAACTTTTGCACCAGTTGCTAGACTAGAAGCTATCGGAATTTTCTTAGCTTTTGCAGCTCATCATGAGTTCAAGGTCTATCAGATGGATGTCCAAAGTGCATTCTTGAATGGTGAATTGGAAGAAGTTGTTTATGTGTATCAGCCACCAGGGTTCATAAATGAAGAAAAACCTCACTGGGTGTACAGACTGAGCAAAGCATTATATGGTCTGAGACAAGCACCTAGAGCCTGGTATGATACTCTTACTAGACATCTTCTTAATAATGGTTTTAAAAGGGGTACAATTGATAACACTTTATTCATATTGCATGATAAAAGTGATATCTTACTTGTACAAATTTATGTTGATTATATTGTGTTTGGGTCTACAAATAATAAAATGTGTGAACAGTTTTCTGAAATTATGTCTTCTGAGTATGAAATGAGTATGATGGGTGAACTGACATATTTTTTGGGTCTTCAAGTGAAACAAACCAGTGATGGTATTTTTATAAACAAGAAAAATATGTGAGAGATTTATTTAAGAAATATCAATTTGATTCAGTCTCATCAAAAGATACTCCCATTTCTGCACCATTAAATTTGGACTTAGATCCCAATGGAAAACAAGTGGATCCCATAAAATATTGTGGTATGGTGGGGTCCCATATGTACTTAACTGCTAGTAGACCTGACATAATGTTTGCAACATGCCTTTGTGCAAGATTTTAGTCTGATCCCAGAGAAGCACATGCAAATGCTGTGAAAAGAATTTTCAGATACCTTAAAGGTGTCCCCAGACTTGGTCTTTGGTATCCCAAAGGCTCAAGTCTAGATCTAATGGGTTATTCAGATTCTAATCATGCAGGTTGTAAAATAGATAGGAAAAGTACCACAGGTGGTTGTCATTTCCTAGGTGGCAAATTAGTTAGTTGGACAAGCAATAAGCAGACTGCAGTGTCACTCTCCACAGCTAAAGCTGAACACATTTCTGCAGCCAGTTGTTGCGCTCAGATTTTGTGGATGAAGAACCAACTAACTGATTATGGTGTTAAGTATACAAAAACTCCAATCTTTTGTGATAACACCAGTGCCATTGCAATCTCACACAATCCTGTCATGCACTCCAAAACCAAGCATATCGACCTCAGGTATCATTTTATTAGAGATCACATTATTAAAGGTGATATTGAACTTCATTTCATTCCCACTGATAAACAACTCGCTGATGTTTTTACAAAACCCTTGGATGTCAAAACGTTTAAACATCTCATCAGTGAGTTAGGTATGCTAAATCCTGTATAGCACTACCTTAGGGGGAAGTGACAAATATTTTTGTACTTAAAAGAATTTTTCTCTAAGGGGGAACTTTGCTTTCTGAAAAATATTTTGTCTGAAATGCCTCAGAATTTCTGAAATGATTTCAGAATAATTATGTAAACTGAGATGGTTCAGATTCCTTAAATCTGACCATGCTTAGATTTTTGTGTGTAAATTCTGAGATGAGTCAGTCCTTTATAGTGTCTTTTGGATACTTGGTCGTTGTGTGTACACGTGAAGGTTACTGTATAACGTTTGAATAAAGATACCTTTTTGCTGACGTGGCACACAAGTGGCGCCGTAAATGTAAAAGTGATCATCACTTTTTATTAATGTAAGTTGAAATGTTTTCCAAAAGTGGGGTCCCTAACTGCTTTGCATTAAATGCTGACGTATACCCAAAATTATTTCGGATTTCAAACCTGATCAAAATTGATTTCGATTTAAATAATTTTTATGGGTTTGAATTTCAAAATTATTTTCATTTTATTTATTTTGGAAAAACCTTTTGTATTCCATCATAAATATAAATACCTTTTCGAAATTAAATTCCTTCATTTACTTCACTTTTCATTTACTCCCAATCATTCATTTTCTCTCATTTTCTCTTCTTCTAAATTCCAAAACCCTAAATTCATCTTTCACCTTCAGTTTCATCTTGTAGAAATTATGGCAAAATCATCATCATCTTCTCAAATCAAATCTTTAATCACTTTTGATTACAATCCGCCAAAGGCAGTCAAGCCATCTCCTATATGGCCAAAGGGTTTCGCTCCTTCAACCCTTCGTTTCAATATGAATAATTTTGTTGCCTTGTTAAATATAAAATCAAAGACTTTAATGGGGAGGATCAATAAACTTTGGGAAAAGTCTCCTCTCCATTTCGCTTTGACTACCAATCCACAAGCATTGTATCATAGATATTTGCTTGAATTCTGGTACACTGCCATCGTTAGCAAGGATAAAAAATCCATTGCTTTCACTTTAAATGATGGCACTAAGAAGTGTGTCATTTCTCTTGATGGGTTCAGGGAGGCCCTTCAATTGAATTATCTTCAACCTCCTTCAGTCTATGCCAAAAGACTGAAAGGAATTAATTTTAGAGAAGTATTACTGGCTACGGGCCATGATGGCATGGTTGATGCCAACAATGATTTGAAGACCTCCGGACACATTTTTCTGTCTGGGTTTGGCAATTGGTGGAGGTTCTTCTGGACTCAAATAGTTGAGTGTCTAGGGGGAAATCATGGTGGCTTGGACCAGATTTCATTACCCCAAGTGGAGATGGGTTATTATTTGTGGCATGGGATCCAAGTAGACTTCGCTGAGATGCTCTTCTCTCAGTTGATTGGGAAGTTAAAAGGAAAAAGAAGTCTACACATTGCCTTTGCACGTTTCTTAAGCATCTGCTTCATGAATATACTTGGTGATGCTTACAACAATGGAGGGCCTGAGCTTTCAGTACCAGAGTTCTGCAGAGATTTCTCAAAGGCATCTACTTCAGAAGAAGAACCTGAACTCTCTGCTGAAATGCTTCAGGTAATTTCTAAAACTGAAACAGCATGACCGGCTGGCTCAGAAAGGTCACCAAGTGGGTCGCAAAAGAATGCGAGACCCATTGGTGCACCTGGTGGTAAAATGTTGAAGTTGTTCAAATCCCAAACAAATTCATCTACCCAACCACCAACTTCCTCCTCCACTGACCAACCTGAGGACCTCCCAAAAGGTTCCTCAGGATCTCCAAAGGGCGTTTTAAAACATCGAAAATTTAAGAAATCGTCCTCAGTGCCCAAGGACATTAGTACCGAAGCTAACCCTTCTGGTTCTTCCCAACAAGAACCAGAAGAATCGAGTCAAAGGGACAACCCACAAGCAGCCATCCCCAAAACTTCTTTAGGAGGGGATGGTGAAGAAAATGTAAGTGAGCCCGCCCAACTCACATTAGAGTCTAAGTCTGCACGAGCACCCCCTGTAACTTCACAAATCTCACACTCTCTTGATGCACGAATTGATGAAGTCTTTGGTGTGACACCACCTGAGACTAAGATTCCAGACTCTGCGGCCAATGAAGTGGTTCTTGATGATGGCACGAGGATCACTGAGGCAACCCTTGTGTCTGCTGTCGCTGGCGATGAGACTTTGGTTGAGCCAACACTTCATAAATCTGGTGACGATGCATCTGCAGCAGTTATTGAACCAGAAGCAGGTTCAGGCACCAGTGGTCTAAACCTGGGCATATCTGATAAGACTGCAGTTTCGACTGACCTCTGGGATGAAGATGAGCCACCTCAAAGGGATCTTGATTCCTTTGCTGACTTTGAGTTTGATGAGGGTTTACTGGAGGAGAATCAGTCTTCTGATTCTGAGCCAACCTTCAGCCTCACAAACGCTCCTCCTCCTCCTCCTCCAGAAATCCAAAATATTATTGTTGAAGAACCATATCGCTCACCGCCAACATCACATAAACATCATTATTTTCCACCAGGCTCAACTCCTGCATTTGTTACTTCACCAACCTTTCAACCACAACTACAACACCTTCCCCCACAAATTCACAATCTTCTAAGGCCAAGGAATTATGATGAGCCAGAACAAAAAGAGGGGGACTCTGAAACTGAATCTGAAGTTCAATTGGAAAAGACTCTGGCTGGCCTTAGAACACTTCCCTTCATTGCTTCTGCTTCTACACAACCACCTCCTCCTTTGAGTGTGGAAGCACAGTTAGAGAAATCAAACACCCAGGTTCAAAACCTACTTCAAAAGGTTGAGAACTTATCACAATCTCTAACTGCCAATACCAAGTCCCTCACTGAAATGAAAGGTGTTCAGGTTTTTCTTGGCACTGAACTGACCAAAGTGGCTGGTAATGAGGGATTGGTAGCTGGGAAGCTGAATGAGTTGGTATTTTCTTGTAATCATATCAGTTCAGCCATAAGGGATGCCTTCAGACTGACCAAGAGGGATGTGCAAGCCTCAGTTGTTGCAAACTTGACATCCAGTGTTGAATTAATGAAACAAGAGGTCATGGCAGTCGGGAAGGAAGTTCATGAATTGGTGAAGAAGCCTAGTGTTGATGAAAAAGAACTTGGGTCTTCTGTAGGTGTTAATGTTATTGAGAAGATGAAGTCTGAGCTCTCTCAGGAACTTATTGCTCAGATTTCAACTTCAGTGGCTGAGAAGGTTGAACAGAAGGTCAGATTGATGGTCTCTGAACTCACCAAGGATACAAATAAGAAGGTTGACAAGGCTGTTGAAGAAGTTCATAAATCAGTCTCAGCCCTTGATGAAACGGTGAAGAGCCAGTCAAAGTAGTTGGATGAAATTCTGATACTTCTGAAGAAAGAACAAGTTGTTGCTTCTCCTCCCCCTGCTTCATTTACTGAAGAGGATAGAAAAATGCTGAAGGATCTCAAAGATCAAGAGGCACTGAACCTTAATTCTTCTTTCAGATTAAGGGCTCAGTTTGCTACCATGGCTAAGGGAATTTCTGATAGCCTAGAACAGCAGAGTTGGGAACCTCTGAAGGCCATGAAGACGACCATTGATTTATATGCCAAAATGCCTTCTGAGGTCCCCGAAGGGGGAAGTGTACCTATTGGTTTGCTCTCAAGTACTCAAGAATTAATAAAGGCAACCAAGTAGCAAACTGAAGCACAATCTGGTGATGCTTCAGTTTAGGGGGAACAACTTCAGAAATCTGAAGTACAACAATCTGAGGTTGTTAAGAAGGATAAGGGCAAGGCCCCAGTGGTGGATGAACCTAAGAAGAAAAATGCTAAGGGTTCTGGGATTATTGTTGGTGAGAATGTGGATGAACATGGTTATCCCTTGCATGATCTAGAAGCTGATAACAAGAAATTGGAGGCTCTGCAGAAGCAAGTCTCTAATCAATACATCATGTGGAGGGAAAACAAAGAAAGAGAAAGGGCTCAACACTTGTCAATGGGAACCCTTGATCATATTGATGCTGCAGCTCTTGGTCTTACTTTGGAAAGATATCAGAAAATCAAGAATGATCCAAGAGTGCAGAAATCCTTAGAAGAAATGGGTGCCTATGAGTATGGGGTGAAATATTCTCCATTGGAACAAAAGCTAGACCATCTCACATTCAAGTTGTCCATTGAGGACTTGGTGAAAAATAGAGAAAAAGATCATGGCAATCAAAAAGAAAGAAATGCTGGCTGGAGTTCTGAAGGTTGAGAAAGAGTTGTCAAGGCCACCCATTAAGCCCAAAATAACTGGACCAAGGTCTTCAAGAAAGAACATTCGTGATGCTGACCTTTCTACATTCAAGCCTATTTCTGATGATGCTGCTGAGATCCAAAGAAAGCATGAAATGGATCAGTATGAGCATTATCTAAAGCATCGATCTCATCCAGCCAAGATAATCTATGTTGAAATAACTAAGGCTGATGGGTTGAAATTATTTGATCTGGTGGTGACCAGAGAAGGAAGGGCAGCAGCTGAATACAATCAGGTTTCAGTTCATGAGTTTGGGATTTCTGAGCATAGAGAGATGATCCAGATTATGAAGGCAAAGCCAAAATCTGCTCTCATTGGTGCATGGCTGTTAAGAATTCAGCAGAAGATGCATGCTAAAGTTGAGATGGAAGGCAGATTATTTGGAAAGAAGGATCCCTCTCCAATGAAAAGGAAAGCTACTGAAGCTGCTTCTGGCTCAAGGGCTGCAAAGAAGTAGTTTCCTTCTTCAGAATATTATTTACTTGTATTTTTATTTGCATTTGTAACAAACAATTATGTCTGTATATATATGTTACAAATTATAGCCAACAAGTAGATGATAGGTTTAAGTTAGAAAAATCACAAGTAAATTTCTGAGACATCAATGATCTATAAGATGTCCTTAGAAAATTTTTACAACTTAAATAAAACTTGCATTTCAGACTTACAAACATGTATAGATAGAAGTATGAGATGCATGCACTATTTCAGAACAAATAGGGGGAATTTTGTTAGGTCGAAAATCGACCAAGTATAATTTGTACAGAAATACTTGAAGTTCAGTGAAGACACTTGTACAAAATTCTGAAGTCGTTCAGAATTATTTCACTGAAGCTTCACTTCAGTTCAGATCAATGTATCAGAATACCATTCAATATGAAGTCAAAGACTGAAGACTGAAGAAAGAGAATCAGCTCAGATGTGGAGCTCAGAAGTTGATTCTACTTGATCGAAGACTGAAGCATCTCAGTGTAAAGTACTTACAACACTTTACACTCATTACGAGGTAGCCATTTTACTTTACACACCTTTACCCGGTTAATAGATTTGTCTATTAAAAGTACAAGGTTTAAAGTAAAAGGTTGGGAATAAAGTATGTAATGTCACATCAATTGACTTACATACTTTACCTTAAAAATACGCATGTAAGGAATTAGGTTTAATTCCTTAAATGCTCCCAACCATATTTGTACGACCTAAAGTCCACATCAGCATGGAATTGGCCTATAAATATAAGGCTTCTCACATCTTGCAAAGTGCTCGAAACTTTAGCATTGCAACTTGTGAGATACACTCTAAGTAATCTTTACGAGTATTTCCAAGTTATTAGATCACTTGTATTTCTAGGTTGTTTAGATATTTACACACTTGTGTTTATCTTTGTTCCGCAACAACCTTTGTATTTATTTATATCAATAAACCAAATACATTTGAAAAGTACATCGTGTCTCAATGCTACATACTTGATTATATATATATCTTTATATAGTTTCAGCACTTTAGTTCCTTGCAATTTACTTTCAGTACATTTATCTTATTGTTCATCCATATCTGGATCGTTTTCTGAACTGGTCTCCTTCCAGTTAGAATTACTTGCCAGTCGGGTATCTAACCATCTATATTTGGGACTCACATTACTTCAAAATATATTACATGGAAGTCCTATGTTAAGTTATCTGAAATTTGTTTCATGCTATGGTTCTTTGATTAATATTGAATCAGAAAGTTTGAAAGAGTTAGTACTGATAAGATTTAATGCATATGAAGATGATAATGTTGTTTCGATTAATGCTCCTAATATATTAGCTCTAAAAATTCTTGGCAAAATGTATACATCGGACATATTGATATGGAATCTGTCATCATTGGTGAAAGTAGAGCTAGATTTTCTAATACCAAGAAATTATATTACTATTCGTAAAGAAGATCAAGAAGAAGTGTTGAAAAATGTCATACAAAAACTACAACATGTTGAAAGTGTGAGAATTGGATATTCCTGTTACAAGGTAAAATTGTACAATATCTTATATTATAAATAAATTTAAATTTCAAGTTTAATTTTCTTAACAACACTGAATATATATTTTTTTTCCTAGCAGGTGATTTCTCGTCTTGCTGCCAAAGGTTTTATTTTTCCATCTAATTTCGTCGGGATACGTGTTTCATTAGTTTACTTCCTTGAATATGATTCAGATTTTTCATCGGATAGTGAAGATGATGAAGAAATAAATGATAATTCAGATGAATTATATAATAGTGATTATGAGTATTAGTTTACAAAATTTCTCTGTATTATTTTAGTTATATGTTTAATTATATTTTGACATGAATATCGTTCATCATCTTTAAGTATTTGTTCTAGATAAGAAAATACTTATTTTATAGTCCAAAGTATCTCTTTTCCTCGAACTGGATGTGAAGCTGATTATATTAATTAATTTGCAAATCGAAAAAACTTGAGCATACTTTAATTTAAATATGAAGCAATTATATAATCAATGACTTTGTAACATATTCAACTATCATATCCCATTTAATGGCAGGGAGTGTGTCGGCATCATGAAAGATGTACACTTGTCAAAAAAAAATACAAAATTATTTGATTGTTAAACTAATCGAAATGAACTTTATTGTATTATTAATTCATAAACTTAAAATTGATATAATATTCGGATAAATAATATCGAAGCTGAGTTTAATGTTTATGTATTTAATTATTCATTGTTAATCCTCGACGATTATAAAAATACGAAATTATTTGATTGTTAAACTAATCGAAATGAACTTTATTGTATTATTAATTCATAAACTTAAAATTGATATAATATTCGGATAAATAATATCGAAGCTGAGTTTAATGTTTATGTATTTAATTATTCATTGTTAATCCTCGACGATTATAAAAATACGAAATTATTTGATTGTTAAACTAATCGAAATGAACTTTATTGTATTATTAATTCATAAACTTAAAATTGATATAATATTCGGATAAATAATATCGAAGCTGAGTTTAATGTTTATGTATTTAATTATTCATTGTTAATCCTCGACGATTATAAAAATACGAAATTATTTGATTGTTAAACTAATCGAAATGAACTTTATTGTATTATTAATTCATAAACTTAAAATTGATATAATATTCGGATAAATAATATCGAAGCTGAGTTTAATGTTTATGTATTTAATTATTCATTGTTAATCCTCGACGATTATAAAAATACGAAATTATTTGATTGTTAAACTAATTTAAAGTCAATATTATAAAAGCCTTCTAAAGATATATATATATATATACGTTTTAAATTTTTTTATGATATTTTAAGTATATGCGTACGAAATATATTTAATAAGAATATAAATCTTTCTTGGATATTGAAATATCTGTTATCTATTCTATAGATTACATGTCAGATGGATGATATCTTTTCAGATAGTCTAAGATTTTTTTTTTGAAAAGTAGATACTCTAAGATTATAATATTAATAAATTAATAAAATCGTTTATTAAAAAAAGTTCATTTATGCAAAAATTTTAATAAATTAATTAATAAATATCATTTGTAATAAAAAAATTTTGATGTACAATATTTCTGTTTGAATATTATATTTAAAAGTCTTTCATCTCAATGATAAAATGCTTTTTATAACATATCATTATTAATTAAAATCTGAATTAGAATAATTAATGTTTATAATAGAAATTTTCCTTTTAATCTTTTTTATATGTATAAATTATTTTTTAAATAATCAGTTTGTTTTGGAAAAATAGAATATTAAAAATATTTATAGTCTTAAAAACAGATAAAGAAACTTCAACGAAACGATTCATGCATTATAAACATTTTATTTTGGAAATAAATTTCGGACTGCTTTTTTAACTTTTAATATTTTAAATTTATTTTTGTAGGATTTTTAAACGATATAACAGGATTTTGTTTAGTCAAGATATTTTGTATGTTATCTACTATCTAGAGAAGAAAAAAATAATTTACTTTTAAAAAAATGTGACAAGTCGCAGCTTTATGTGAAATCTTATACAATTAGGTTATTGTGTAGAATCTGATTATTGTCAAGTTGAATAAGTCTTTTTTACAATTACATTTTCGTTATAATTAAAAATAATTGAAGCTGAGAAATTCAAAACTGAGTTTTAACTAATCTTAAAATTTATTAATGCAATACAATTAAATATATTACAAAATTATAATATTTAGAAACTGGATAAATCTAGCTTAATTTAAATA
The DNA here is from genome assembly GCA_034093135.1 of Erigeron breviscapus. Taxonomy (NCBI): domain Eukaryota; kingdom Viridiplantae; phylum Streptophyta; class Magnoliopsida; order Asterales; family Asteraceae; genus Erigeron; species Erigeron breviscapus. The sequence continues at coordinate 110,895,475 of CM067174.1, read as the reverse complement.
TATTTTATTATAAATTTTTGTACTACTTGTTACAGACCGCCTTTAAACTGATTTTATTCGTTTTTTTCATCCGAGTCATTGTTTCTCCTTTTAATAATACGAAGCAATTTGATTTTGAATTGGTTCAAAAGTTCTTTCGTTTTATTTTGATTTTCGGATATTATTAATATCAAAATGGTTCTGTTAAAATATGTCATAATGTTGGTTTGAACACAATAATGATGCATTCGATAGGGACATAATAAGATGTTTAAAATGATAAGAAAAATTTAAAGCTCAAACAAATGTCATTAAAACAAACATATTTATGAGTATATATGTTACAACAAATTAATACGAAAGAGTTTGTGTAGTTATATTAAAGTTATTAAGTGGTAAATAATAAAAAGTTGGAAATATAACATACATATCTTACTTTAAATAAAACAAAAATAATTATACAAAAATAAAACAAACATATGTTACGAACCATATACAATAAACACAAACTTTAAATAATTATATTATCATTTTTTAGTTAAGTAGTATCTATGTTTAACTTTGCGCTGTCACAATACAAAAATATAAAATACATATCTTACTAACCATCTTTTATACAAAACATTTCTGAATAATAATATTACCATATTTCAACATATTTATTTATAACTACTAACTATGCTATTATGAAAACATAATATTTTTGACCCGCGTATTATGCGGGAAAATAATCTAGTGATTTTATAAAACTGAAATACATAAATCTGTCTAATAGAAAAACATTAGTAACTGAAAGATCCATCTCTTATTGTAACATCTGTGAGTTTTGACCGTTTGACTTTACGTGTAATTTGATTTAACAATTTAAGTTAGTGAAATATTTGGGTCGTTTTGTGATTAAATGGCAATGTGGTATGTTAGTCGGGTCGATAGTATGTTTTAATCGGCGTTTAAATGTGTAACGATTAGTATTTTTGCTTGAGAAGAGAAATGGGTCGACCCGTGGGTTACCCCGACCCACCAGCCCTATATGACCCATCTCCCCCCTCCCTTATCTCATTTCATTACCACATATTCTTTTCCTTCTTCTCTTTTCTCTCCATCAAAAGAAAAAACATCCCATTTGTTCCTTTCTTCATTTCTCTAACATCATTTGGCGTTTTGGAACTAGTTTAACTCGAGAATCATCATCCTCTTCATCTCTTTGTCACCATATCGAATGATCAAAAGTCATAGTGCAAGGTTTTACCCATTTTGACCCAATTCGGGTTCTAGCTCGAGAAGGAAGCTTTGGTAAGTCAAATTCATCCCATTTGCATCTATTTATGTTAGTTTACTCGTTTCAAGTCATTTCGAGTGTTTACAGGTCCTAAAACGACTCAAAATGAAGTTTGGGTCGAATTAGGGTTAACTAGGGTTTTGTTTGATTTGAAAGATTTGATGATGTTATGGAAGGAAATATGGGTTTGGGTAAGTGTATTTAGGTGTTAGAAGATCAAATGTAACTTCAAAACGAGTCCTTTAGCCTTAGAATTCGATTTAGGGTTTTGGTTCATGTGAAAAATGGTTTTGGGTTTGATTTTCTGCATAAATGGCTGTTGTTCGTGGGTCTGCCCAGTAAGGGGCGTAACCTACGGCCATGGAGGGTGTAGGCTACGCTAGGCTAAGTTTGTATGGGCGTAAGTTACGACCCATAGGGGCGTAGCTTACGCCAGTTGTCCAGTTTCTGAATTCTTGTTTGACCTAATTCGACTTCCAGAACCCTAGTAACGTATCGAGCTTCGATCTAATTCATTTCTTAACTTATTTAACAATGAATAAGAGTCTTAGAAGTCACCAAACGTCGAGAACCACTTTGGAAACCTAATTAGGGTTTTGCCGAGTATTTGATAACTACGTATATGTGTTTATGTATGTTGATGTGAATGTATATGCTCGATATTTAGGTATTGGACATGAAGTGAACATCGAACGACTGTAACGCGACTTTATATCAAACTGAACTTCTTTGCCGACCAGGTGAGTTCCGTAGCTCCCTACTCATTTGAGATTCGGGCTGAAAAGTTTAAACATACGTGCTTTATTTTTTGAGTGATTGGTTGATTATGCATTAAATTTTGGTTACATATTGCGATTAGGTTAGTTGTACATACATGGAAAACGATGATACCTTTAATGAATTGTAGTTGTGGTGGGAAGGCTGCGGGTGACCCTATAGATAAGCATCTATGATTCCTTAAATGTAAAGTCGTATAAAATGTATGTGCGTTGTAGTTTTAGATGATTTGTTGTACGATAGACTTGTGATTGAGATTGATTATGCTTTTGTACTTATTGATTGGTCGATGTACTTCCAAGTGTCTTGCACTTGAGAACATGCTTTTGTACTTATTGATTGGTTGATGTACTTCCAAGTGTCTTGCACTTGAGAACATGCTTTTGTACTTATTGATTGGTTGATGTACTTCCAAGTGTCTTGCACTTGAGAACATGCTTTTGTACTTATTGATTGGTTGATGTACTTCCAAGTGTCTTGCACTTGAGAACATGCTTTTGTACTTATTGATTGGTTGATGTACTTCCAAGTGTCTTGCACTTGAGAACATGCTTTTGTACTTATTGATTGGTTGATGTACTTCCAAGTGTCTTGCACTTGAGAACATGCTTTTGTACTTATTGATTGGTTGATGTACTTCCAAGTGTCTTGCACTTGAGAACATGCTTTTGTACTTATTGATTGGTTGATGTACTTCCAAGTGTCTTGCACTTGAGAACATGCTTTTGTACTTATTGATTGGTTGATGTACTTCCAAGTGTCTTGCACTTGAGAACATGCTTTTGTACTTATTGATTGGTTGATGTACTTCCAAGTGTCTTGCACTTGAGAACATGCTTTTGTACTTATTGATTGGTTGATGTACTTCCAAGTGTCTTGCACTTGAGAACATGCTTTTGTACTTATTGATTGGTTGATGTACTTCCAAGTGTCTTGCACTTGAGAACATGCTTTTGTACTTATTGATTGGTTGATGTACTTCCAAGTGTCTTGCACTTGAGAACATGCTTTTGTACTTATTGATTGGTTGATGTACTTCCAAGTGTCTTGCACTTGAGAACATGCTTTTGTACTTATTGATTGGTTGATGTACTTCCAAGTGTCTTGCACTTGAGAACATGCTTTTGTACTTATTGATTGGTTGATGTACTTCCAAGTGTCTTGCACTTGAGAACATGCTTTTGTACTTATTGATTGGTTGATGTACTTCCAAGTGTCTTGCACTTGAGAACATGCTTTTGTACTTATTGATTGGTTGATGTACTTCCAAGTGTCTTGCACTTGAGAACATGCTTTTGTACTTATTGATTGGTTGATGTACTTCCAAGTGTCTTGCACTTGAGAACATGCTTTTGTACTTATTGATTGGTTGATGTACTTCCAAGTGTCTTGCACTTGAGAACATGCTTTTGTACTTATTGATTGGTTGATGTACTTCCAAGTGTCTTGCACTTGAGAACATGCTTTTGTACTTATTGATTGGTTGATGTACTTCCAAGTGTCTTGCACTTGAGAACATGCTTTTGTACTTATTGATTGGTTGATGTACTTCCAAGTGTCTTGCACTTGAGAACATGCTTTTGTACTTATTGATTGGTTGATGTACTTCCAAGTGTCTTGCACTTGAGAACATGCTTTTGTACTTATTGATTGGTTGATGTACTTCCAAGTGTCTTGCACTTGAGAACATGCTTTTGTACTTATTGATTGGTTGATGTACTTCCAAGTGTCTTGCACTTGAGAACATGCTTTTGTACTTATTGATTGGTTGATGTACTTCCAAGTGTCTTGCACTTGAGAACATGCTTTTGTACTTATTGATTGGTTGATGTACTTCCAAGTGTCTTGCACTTGAGAACATGCTTTTGTACTTATTGATTGGTTGATGTACTTCCAAGTGTCTTGCACTTGAGAACATGCTTTTGTACTTATTGATTGGTTGATGTACTTCCAAGTGTCTTGCACTTGAGAACATGCTTTTGTACTTATTGATTGGTTGATGTACTTCCAAGTGTCTTGCACTTGAGAACATGCTTTTGTACTTATTGATTGGTTGATGTACTTCCAAGTGTCTTGCACTTGAGAACATGCTTTTGTACTTATTGATTGGTTGATGTACTTCCAAGTGTCTTGCACTTGAGAACATGCTTTTGTACTTATTGATTGGTTGATGTACTTCCAAGTGTCTTGCACTTGAGAACATGCTTTTGTACTTATTGATTGGTTGATGTACTTCCAAGTGTCTTGCACTTGAGAACATGCTTTTGTACTTATTGATTGGTTGATGTACTTCCAAGTGTCTTGCACTTGAGAACATGCTTTTGTACTTATTGATTGGTTGATGTACTTCCAAGTGTCTTGCACTTGAGAACATGCTTTTGTACTTATTGATTGGTTGATGTACTTCCAAGTGTCTTGCACTTGAGAACATGCTTTTGTACTTATTGATTGGTTGATGTACTTCCAAGTGTCTTGCACTTGAGAACATGCTTTTGTACTTATTGATTGGTTGATGTACTTCCAAGTGTCTTGCACTTGAGAACATGCTTTTGTACTTATTGATTGGTTGATGTACTTCCAAGTGTCTTGCACTTGAGAACATGCTTTTGTACTTATTGATTGGTTGATGTACTTCCAAGTGTCTTGCACTTGAGAACATGCTTTTGTACTTATTGATTGGTTGATGTACTTCCAAGTGTCTTGCACTTGAGAACATGCTTTTGTACTTATTGATTGGTTGATGTACTTCCAAGTGTCTTGCACTTGAGAACATGCTTTTGTACTTATTGATTGGTTGATGTACTTCCAAGTGTCTTGCACTTGAGAACATGCTTTTGTACTTATTGATTGGTTGATGTACTTCCAAGTGTCTTGCACTTGAGAACATGCTTTTGTACTTATTGATTGGTTGATGTACTTCCAAGTGTCTTGCACTTGAGAACATGCTTTTGTACTTATTGATTGGTTGATGTACTTCCAAGTGTCTTGCACTTGAGAACATGCTTTTGTACTTATTGATTGGTTGATGTACTTCCAAGTGTCTTGCACTTGAGAACATGCTTTTGTACTTATTGATTGGTTGATGTACTTCCAAGTGTCTTGCACTTGAGAACATGCTTTTGTACTTATTGATTGGTTGATGTACTTCCAAGTGTCTTGCACTTGAGAACATGCTTTTGTACTTATTGATTGGTTGATGTACTTCCAAGTGTCTTGCACTTGAGAACATGCTTTTGTACTTATTGATTGGTTGATGTACTTCCAAGTGTCTTGCACTTGAGAACATGCTTTTGTACTTATTGATTGGTTGATGTACTTCCAAGTGTCTTGCACTTGAGAACATGCTTTTGTACTTATTGATTGGTTGATGTACTTCCAAGTGTCTTGCACTTGAGAACATGCTTTTGTACTTATTGATTGGTTGATGTACTTCCAAGTGTCTTGCACTTGAGAACATGCTTTTGTACTTATTGATTGGTTGATGTACTTCCAAGTGTCTTGCACTTGAGAACATGCTTTTGTACTTATTGATTGGTTGATGTACTTCCAAGTGTCTTGCACTTGAGAACATGCTTTTGTACTTATTGATTGGTTGATGTACTTCCAAGTGTCTTGCACTTGAGAACATGCTTTTGTACTTATTGATTGGTTGATGTACTTCCAAGTGTCTTGCACTTGAGAACATGCTTTTGTACTTATTGATTGGTTGATGTACTTCCAAGTGTCTTGCACTTGAGAACATGCTTTTGTACTTATTGATTGGTTGATGTACTTCCAAGTGTCTTGCACTTGAGAACATGCTTTTGTACTTATTGATTGGTTGATGTACTTCCAAGTGTCTTGCACTTGAGAACATGCTTTTGTACTTATTGATTGGTTGATGTACTTCCAAGTGTCTTGCACTTGAGAACATGCTTTTGTACTTATTGATTGGTTGATGTACTTCCAAGTGTCTTGCACTTGAGAACATGCTTTTGTACTTATTGATTGGTTGATGTACTTCCAAGTGTCTTGCACTTGAGAACATGCTTTTGTACTTATTGATTGGTTGATGTACTTCCAAGTGTCTTGCACTTGAGAACATGCTTTTGTACTTATTGATTGGTTGATGTACTTCCAAGTGTCTTGCACTTGAGAACATGCTTTTGTACTTATTGATTGGTTGATGTACTTCCAAGTGTCTTGCACTTGAGAACATGCTTTTGTACTTATTGATTGGTTGATGTACTTCCAAGTGTCTTGCACTTGAGAACATGCTTTTGTACTTATTGATTGGTTGATGTACTTCCAAGTGTCTTGCACTTGAGAACATGCTTTTGTACTTATTGATTGGTTGATGTACTTCCAAGTGTCTTGCACTTGAGAACATGCTGATTATACTTAACCCATTTGTGTTAATTGTTTGATTTTATGATGTATTGACATGATTACTTGAATTAACGATAAACGATTGTAGTAAACTTGACATGATAATATGATAAGTAACAATCCCATAGGATTCTAGCACTCTTGCCTTAGCTTAATGATATGAAATGAGTATGTTATATCGGTATGAGAGCATTAGCTACTTGTGTGACTAATATGTGAGCATGGTGAGGCTAACTTTCGAGTCAACACGTTACTTACCTAAGGTAATGGTGGGACCAAGAAGGAATGCGACTAGCCATAGCGATGAGCCGGATCTGGCAACCGCGATTGCCCAAGTCACGTCAAACCTTCAAAGAAGCAATGAAACACGTGAAGCTAGAGTAAATATGGGCAATGAGGAGGTGTTAAGTAAAGCCTCATTAAAAAGGAAAGGAATTGGAGAATCTAGTGAGGCCAGGAAGGCGAGTAGGTTTGACCCCAACGGCCATAATAAAGGTAGATACAGGGCGGCGGTGGGACCGGTGAAGAAAGCTTATGTAGGACCTCATCCGTTATGTGAAAGATGCAACAAGCACCACCCCACGAACGTTCAATGCAGGGCGTGTTATAATTGCAACCAAGTTGGGCACATGTCCAGGAATTGTAAAACACCGAAAGCAGCACCATTGAATGTAGTACCCCTTCAAACCATTCGTCCTCAAGGTAACTTCCCATGGGGTACATGCTTTGGACGTGGAAGCCCTGATCACCACCGAAATAATTTTCCATAATGGGTTGGACAACAAGTGGAAGTGGCGGTCCATCCGAATCAACCAAAATCGTGGCCAACAAGGTCAACAAGTTCAACCTCGTGGCCGAGCTCTTGCAGGAAGTGGCAATGGAGGCCAAAATGATCCAAACGTCGGTTAAGATACATTCCTCTTAACGGCCGTTATATTATGGCACTACTCGATATTGGAACAGACTATGATCTCGTTTATCCAAACGTTACTCCTTTGAATTACGTTCGTTCGTGTGTTTTGGAGTTATATGTTTAAAATTTTTGGATGTTTAGCAACTCCCTAACTAGATTTGGTCAAATACCCCGTGTATGTATCTTGACTCTAGAGGACGACAAACTCTTCACGTACTTTGTACTCTATGATATTAAGGTTCTTGACGATAAAGTGAGTACAATCTGAATACCAACGGTTAATACGGTTCTTAATTGTGTAGTAGGGTTGCTAGTGTAAAAATATCTAACGGTAGGATTCTTAGAGTCCCATGTAAATCTTCAAACTCAAAGGTCCTTAGAGCTATCGTCTCAAGAATCTGAAAACTAAAAGCGTCGGGAGACTCAAGATTAGCAGAGACGACGTTAGTTTTCAGATTCTTGAGACGATAGCTCTAAGGACCTTTGAGTTTGAAGATTTACATGGGACTCTAAGAATCCTACCGTTAGATATTTTTACACTAGCAACCCTACTACACAATTAAGAACCGTATTAACCGTTGGCATTCAGATTGTACTCACTTTATCGTCAAGAACCTTAATATCATAGAGTACAAAGTACGTGAAGAGTTTGTCGTCTTCTAGAGTCAAGATACATACACGGGGTATTCGACCAAATCTCGTTTGGGAGTTGCTAAACATCCAAAAATTTTAAACATATAATTCCAAAACACACGAACGAACGTAATTCAAAGGAGTAACGTTTGGATAAACGAGATCATAGTCTGTTCCAATATCGAGTAGTGCCATAATATAACGACCGTTAAGAGGAATGTACCTTAACCGACGTTTGGATCATTTTGGCCTCCATTGCCACTTCCTGCAAGAGCTCGGCCACGAGGTTGAACTTGTTGACCTTGTTGGCCACGATTTTGGTTGATTCGGATGGACCGCCACTTCCACTTGTTGTCCAACCCATTGTGGAAAATTATTTCGGTGGTGATCAGGGCTTCCACGTCCAAAGCATATACCCCATGGGAAGTTACCTTGAGGATGAATGGTTTGAAGGGGTACTACATTCAAGAGCTTGGCACATCATGTACACCGCTAAGCTCGTGTAGTGGAAAAGTTGCTTATCGATTAGAATTACCACAAGAGCTTAGCGGTGTAGATGATGTGTTTCATAATTGTAACCTACGCAAGTGTTTGGCGGACCCTACGCATCATGTGCCCGTGGACGAGATTAGAGTGGATTCGAATCTAACATTTTATTGAAGAGCCGGTAGAGATTTTGGACCGTGAAGCTCAAGAATAAACGCTACACGATTGTTAAGGTTAGATGGAATGCTAGACGGGGAGCCGAGTTCACTTGGAAGCGAGAGGATCATATGAATACTAAGTATCCGCATTTATTCAGTAATTAGTGTTTTGTTGAATTTCGGGATGAAATTCTTTTGACGGGGGAATAATATAACATCCGTGAGTTTTGACCGTTTGACTTTACGTGTAATTTGATTTAACAATTTAAGTTAGTGAAAAATTTGGGTCGTTTTGTGATTAAATGGCAATGTGGTATGTTAGTCGGGTCGATAGTATGTTTTAATCGGGGTTTAAATGTGTAACGATTAGTATTTTTGCTTGAGAAGAGAAATGGGTCGACCCGTGGGTTACCCCGACCCACCAGCCCTATATGACCCATCTCCCCCCTCCCTTATTGTAACACCCCAACTAAGGCGGAACGATGAGATGTACAGAAAGTCGAGTATTCAAAACAAAGGAAAATAGATAACATTCACCATAGCTTTATTTGATAAAAATAATTTTACAATGAACAAGCATGTGAACCAATTCCCAAGTACAATACGTCTACCATACTTGGATATTGAGTCCACGAAACAAATAACAAATACATGAGATGATATACTACAATGATCAAGGCGGATTCCATTGCCCATCACAAGGTTTGATCTTTGACTCCAAAGTGCAATGCAAACAATCATGATGCATACATTTCCTCAAAGCTAATGCTAAATCCTGAAAAGCATGAAGAAAAAGTGTCAACTACGAAAATATAGTTAGTGAGTGCATAGGTTTGCAAGTAAATCTCATTACATATCCATTTCAAAACAAACTTAGAGAAACATATTATTTCATATCAATTTACCCAAACCACATGACCGACAAAAATTCCCATATCAAACCATCAAGTTTTCAAAATACCATAACGTCATTTCAAAGAGTTGAGAAATCCATGGTAAATTATAAGTTCTCATTTGTCACATTTATCGTGAGAGAAAAATATATCAATCGATTAATCATATGTCATACCAAAACCATTCGGTCATCAATACTTCAATATCGCCAATTTCAACAACTTTCGAGATTCCATATAAGGTCCAATACCCAAACCGTATGTTCAATCCATAATATCCAACCATAAGTAATAATCAATAATATTTAGCCAAAGGCATAATTCGATGAGTTTGTCTTGAGCCACTACTAAGACCCTTTCACGACCAAATAATAATAATGATGATATGTCCCGAAGATATGATAACAGTAACACATGTTGTCAATCACGTGCAATAATAATAATGAATGGGTCATGCCATGGAGACGACCAATAATATATAAAGTAGATTAGAGCACCCCTAGGCAGACCGGAGATGAGGGCGGCCACAAAGGCGGCCAGTCAACCCGCTGCCATCTTGGTGAGTGAGGGGACGAATCCTAGTTGCGCAACCCTCTAACTACAGGCCTCAATGAGTTAATAGTAGTGTACAGGGGACCACCGATTGACAGTACTCAAGCTCATCATATAACATATAACACGTTGAACATACAATATAATTCCCATATCATTATCATTATTTCAAAGAATCATTTCATAAGATAAGGTCATTTTAATTAATCATGCTTTTCACCCCGCAAGTAAAACATATAAAAGAGTTTGAAAGGGGGCTATGACTCACCTTGATATGCCGCATATTATATTCACTTATCCAAAATGGGTACTTCCCGTCTATCGCTTCCTTGATCATATATCCGTCATATTCCTCAATCACATTTCGAGCCAAGACTATCCCTACGATAGGACTAATATACGTAAGTTCCTATCTTAAGCCATCACTTAGAAATGCCACTATCATTATGTTGTCATCAATTATGGGATCCAAGTGTATTATTCGCATCTTTTTGGTTGTAGAGAGTGATGGTGTGAAAGGTCATTTTCATTATACTTGTGGTTATAAGTTGATAGAATTTCGGTATCTTGCCTTCATTTGTGGTTTCGTTTGGCATCTTAGGTTATCATATGGGAATGCCATATTAAGTTATATTATCCTTATTCATCATTTGATGTGTAACCGATTTTAGCACGACTTAGCACTGGTGATATCAATTTATAGTTTGGTTAACGTAATTACTTATGTCCATTCCACTTAATTATCTTCTGTGTTACTTTGATTTCGCTTATCTTTTAACTCATACATTTCTCGATATGTCTTATGATTATTCGGGTTCATGAAATTCGTTTAAGTGTTATGGGCCATTACCAATTGGGCCTAAGTGTTATGGGCTTTTAGGTGACTTGGGCTTAATTTAGTTATTGGGCTTAACCTTATTTGGGTTATGTGCTTAATGAGTTATATTGGTTATTGGGCTACATGGTTTATTGGGCCCAGTGGGCCTACTGATTTATTGGTTCAATGGGTTTATTATTTGGTCCAGGTTGGCCCATTATGGTTCTTAGTGTATCTTTTAGCCCATTACACAAATTATTGGTTTACTTCAGAATTTTCTGTTTTTACTTCACATTTTTATGAAATGTTGGCTACTGTTTTGGGGTTAAACCGAATTATTTGGACCCTCCTGATTTTAATACAATAACCTACATGTGTCTACTTATTTTGTGAATTTTGGCTTAATTTATAAAGAATGTTTACTACCTCTAAATATTTTTACAAATGGAAGTGGTCAAAACAGTCACTGTTTTGCATACTCGAAAGTTTTATAAAAGTTCTTTGGGTTTTGCTCTTAATAAAAATTCCATGATTTTATTTTAAGTTTAGGACACATTGGACTTACTTTTCACCGAGTATGGCCTCCTGGAACCTTATGGATTAGGAGATAAAAATTGTCAAAGTTGATAAAATATTCAGACAAAAATGAAGTTTTGACCAGTTTTAGTACAAAAATCATATCTTTTGTTTTGTTCAGTATTTTAGGGTCTTTCCAGTTGGAGGTTAACTTTAACTCGTTTATCTACAACTTTTGTTTTGACAACTTTCCCTGAATCTGATGCGAATATGATCCCACTCGCTGAACTGACTAATTCCAGTCAGCTAGAAGGGGTCGCTGAAGGGGTCGCTGAAGGGGTCGCTGAAGGGGTCGCTGAAATACCTGGCAGCAATCAACTGGCAGCGAGCATTGGACTGAAGATGCCTCCAGAACAAGCCATGCTCATCTTGCCAGCCATAGCCCATTATGGACAAGCCTTTGCTGACAAACAACCTCCAATTGTTACTTTACTCCAGTGGCAAGTCCCTCCCTGATCAAATGAAAGTCATCAGCGAATAGCATCAGCGAAGTCATCAGCGAATAGCATCAGCGAGCAACTCCAGTTAGCATACTTCGGCAGAGTTTTGTTCAGTCAAGAAGTTGCTTTATTCAATAAAAGGCTGCCACGTCACCAGTTCTATAAGGTCTTGGATAAGGATGTGTGCATGAGAATAAAGTGTCCACTGAGGTCCCATGTTTGTGGGCCAAATAAAGAAGAATGACAGCTGTAAAGGAAGGCGCGTGTGACAATGACATTTCTAACGGTATTGTGGGACCACTTGCAGGGGAATGTTTCTAGAAGCCCACGCTGTCCATTTCCTATTGGCCAAATTCAATTAGTGGCTAGCATTTGACAGCTTTTATGTATTATTTTATTATTTTGTCGTTAATTCCTAGGTAGAGCATGTGGCTATAAATAGAGGTTTTATCACTCATTGTAGAGTAAGTTGATGTTGAATGAAATTAATATAGCAACCTCTATTTCTTACAAAAATCTTCTTTTACCTTTATAGATCTTTTGATCTTGGTGGTTAGGAGTGACCCCTTTATCAATATTTGTGGTGATTTATTCTTTATCAATATTTGTGGTGATTTATTCTTTATCAAATATTGTGGTGAGGTCTTTTAAATCTTCGGTTTCCTTTATCTATAGTCGTGGTCGCTAGACCTTTATCGATTGTAGTGGTGGGGCGGAGTGTTTCCTTTATCCTTAATTCCGGTGGCTTAGCCTTTACGAGTCTTGGTGGTGGATTCTTTTATCTATCATTTTATTTCATTGTCTTGTTTTATTGTTTGTTTCATATAAATTCCAGAAAATACCAAAAATAGTCTTCCGCTGTCGTTTGTCGCGTGATTTACGCATCAATTTGGTATCAAAGCCAAGTTTCCAAAAGGTTTCTTAATCTTTTAGTTCTTGGGTTTTTGTTATTTTGTTTATTGGTTGTTTAGATCTAGCTGTTGCTGGTATAGATCTATTGTTTGTTGAATATAAATGGCTTTTAGAAGAAACATGACATTAGAAGAAGCTCATAATGCTAGGAGAGATAAGCAGATTGAAGATCTACAAGAGGCACTTGGTAGAGTTGTTCATATGTTAGAAGATGGTGGTTTAAGATTTAATCGAGAAAATATTATTACTAGTGAAAGAGATTTTGAATCTCAAGATCCTAGTGAGAGATCTGATAGTACGCCCAGAAACTCTAGTGATTCTGATGTTCCACCGCCCGGAGAAAGGCGAAGGAAACATAAGGTCGATGATACTAAGGATATTAAGATAGATCCACTAGATTTTGTTGGTTCATCAAACCCAGAAGAATATTTTGAATGGTTCAGGTGATGGATAGAATTATGGAAATAAAAGGTTATGATGATAAAAAGAGTTTTAAGGTTGCCATTATTAAGCTTAAAAAGTATGCTTCATCTTGGTATGATAATATGAAATCTGAAAGGGAATATAAGGGTAAGAGTAAAATCAAGACCTGGTCTAAACTGAAGGAAGTTATGCAGAAGAGATTTGTTCCTCAGACGTACAAGCAAGATCAGTATCTACTGATGAATAATCTGAAGCAAGGTGCTAAAGAAGTGGTAGAGTATATCAGGGAGTTTGAGCAGCTGAAGACAAGAACTGGTGTCAAAGAAACTGAAGAGCATACTATCGCCAGATTCCTTGGGGGTTGAATGCTATCATTGCTGAGAAGATGGAATTACAGCCCATCTGGACTTATGAAGGTGCATGCAAACTGGCCCTCCAGATTGAAAAGCAGCTGAAGAAAAAGGTTCAGTACAAACCTTTCACTAAGATTACTTCTAGCTCCAGTCAACCAGCTACCAGGCCCGGTGAAACTGTTCAGAAACCCTTCAGAGGAAAGGAGAAAGAAACTGGAGGATCAAAAGAGCTAGTAGGAAAGAAATGTTTCAAGTGCCATGGATTTGGTCATTTCCAGGCCCAGTGTCCCAATCAGCGAGCACTGACTATCAGGGAGATAGAAAATTTACCAGAAGCTGAAACTGAGGAAGAAGAACCAGTGTACGATGATGATGATGGCACCTCAGTAATGATGTTGCTGATAGTTGAACTTGCTGATAAGAAGGGGCTCGCTGACATTTCCAGTTTAGTCAAACCCTTGCTGAAAGAATATACTGACGTATTTCCTGAAGAAATGCCTTCTGGTTTGCCTCCTATCAGGGGTATTGAACACCAGATTGATCTAATTCCAAGATCAATCCTTCCTAACAAAGCTACTTATAGGTGTTCACCCACTGAAGCTAAAGAGTTGCAAAGGCAAGTCGATGAACTGATTGCTAAGGGTAATGTGAGAGCAAGTATGAGTCCATGTTCTATACCAGCTCTCTTAGTTCCAAAGAAAGATGGCTCAATGCGTATGTGTGTTGATAGTAGAGCCATCAATAATATCACTATCAAGTATCGATATCCTATCCCTAGGTTGGATGATATGCTTGATGAATTACATGGTTCCTGTATATTTTCCAAAATCGATCTGAGAAGTGGCTATCACCAGATTCGAATGAAGGATGGAGATGAATGGAAAACTGCATTCAAGATTAAAGGGGGTCTATTTGAATGGCTAGTAATGCCTTTTGGCTTATCGAATGCCCCAAGTACTTTCATGAGGCTGATGAATGAAGTCCTCAGACCACTCATTGGTCATTTTGTGGTAGTTTATTTTGATGATATTCTAGTATATTCGAAGAATGAAGCTGAGCATGTTAATCATCTGAGAGAAGTATTTAGGTTGCTGAGGAAACACCAGTTATATGGGAAGCTGGAGAAATGTGATTTCTTGGTGTGTGATTTCTTGGTGGAAAGTGTGATATTTCTTGGATACGTTGTATCTAAAAATGGAATTTCAATGGATCCTTCGAAGGTTGAAGCAATTAAGTCCTGGCCAGCTCCTACAACGATTACAGGGGCAAGAAGTTTTCACGGTCTGGCATCATTTTATAGAAGATTCATCAGAAATTTCGCAACTGTTGTAGCTCCCATTACCGATTGCCTAAAGAAAGGTGTGTTTGAATGGCCTAAGTCAGCTCAGAGTGCCTTTGAATTGCTGAAAGAAAAGCTCAGCTCAGCACCAGTTCTGTCCTTACCAAATTTTGAGTTATTATTCGAATTGGAGTGTGACGCCAGTGGAGTTGGTATTGGTGCAGTCCTTGTTCAAGAAAAGAGACCAGTCGCATACTTCAGTGAAAAGTTGAATGGTTCAAAGCTGAAGTACATTACGTATGACAAAGAATTCTATGCTATCATCAGGGCTGTCAATCACTGGTCACACTATCTGAAGCCCAAGCAGTTTGTTTTATATTCTGATCATGAAGCTCTGAAGTACATCAATGGTCAGCATAAGTTAAATTCAAGGCATGCAAAATGGGTGGAATTTTTGCAGTCTTATTCATTTGTGTCTAAACATAAAGCTGGGGTAGAGAATGTTGTTGCTGATGCACTCTCAAGAAGATATTCATTGCTTTCCATTTTGGAAGCAAGGGTTCTTGGGTTCTCTTTTATCAAAGATTTGTATGCTGCTGATACAGATTTTGCTGGTCACTTCACTGATGGTCCCTCCAAAGGATTATATTTAGTGCAAGATGGGTTTTTATTTAAAAATAGAAGGTTGTGTATCCCTAAGGGCTCAATTCGAGACTTGCTGATAAGAGAAGCTCATGGCGGAGGACTCGCTGGTCATTTTGGTATTACTAAGACTGCTGACATCCTCAGCGAACATTTCTATTGGCCATGTCTGCTGAAAGACGTCCAGAATATCATCAGCAGATGCTCAACTTGTCATCAGGCCAAGGCAATTTTTCACAAAGGTTTGTACACTCCTCTTCCAGTTCCAAGTCAACCATGGGAAGATCTGAGCATGGATTTCATTGTTGCTTTACCCAAAACCCAAAGAGGAAAAGATTCTATCATGGTGGTGGTTGACAGATTCTCAAAAATGGCCCATTTCATTCCTTGTAACACCACTAATGATGCCTCAGCAGTAGCAAATTTATTCTTCAAAGAAATTGTCCGTCTTCATGGAATTCCCAAAACCATTGTTTCTGATAGGGATACGAAATTTCTGAGTTATTTGTGGAAAACTTTGTGGAGATTGATGGGAACTAAGCTCCTGTTCAGCACTTCTCATCACCCCCAAACTGATGGCCAGACTGAAGTTACTAATAGGACCATTGGGATGTTATTAAGGACGCTGGTGAACAAGACGCTGAAAGATTGGGATCTAAAGCTTGCTCATGCTGAGTTCGCTTTTAATAGAGCCCCCAACCACTCAACCAGCAAGACTCCATTTGAAGTTTGTTATGGTACCAATCCTTTAACTCCCATTGATTTAATTCCTTTTTCAATTGAGCCAAGAGTAAGTGTTGATGCTGAAGAGAAAGCTAAGGAAATAAAAAAAAATACACCAGCAAGTAAAGGCAAAAATTGAGAAAGCAAATGAAGAATACAAGGCCAGAGCTAATAAGCATCGTCAGCAGCCTAGTTTTGCACCTGGCGATCTTGTTTGGGGGCATCTCAGAAAAGAAAGATTTCCTTCCAAGAGAAAGAACAAACTAATGCCAAGAGCTGAAGGACCATTCAGAATACTGGAAAAGTTCGGTGACAACGCTTACAAGGTTGAATTACCAGGAAGCATGTCGGTTTCAAGCACTTTTAATGTTGGAGATTTGATGCCTTACCTTGAAGATGAATATCTCGAGGACTTGAGGACAAGTCCTATTTTAGAGGGGGAGAATGATGCGAATATGATCTCACTCGCTGAACTGACTAATTCCAGTCAGCTAGAAGGGGTCGCTGAAGGGGTCGCTGAAATACCTGGCAGCAATCAACTAGCAGCGAGCATTGGACTGAAGATGCCTCCAGAACAAGCCATGCTCATCTTGCCAGCCATAGCCCATTATGGACAAGCCTTCGCTGACAAACAACCTCCAATTGTTACTTTACTCCAGTGGCAAGTCCCTCCCTGATCAAATGAAAGTCATCAGCGAATAGCATCAGCGAATAGCATCAGCGAGCAACTCCAGTCAGCATACTTCGGCAGAGTTTTGTTCAGTCAAGAAGTTGCTTTATTCAATAAAAGGCTGCCACGTCACCAGTTCTATAAGGTCTTGGATAAGGATGTGTGCATGAGAATAAAGTGTCCACTGAGGTCCCATGTTTGTGGGCCAAATAAAGAAGAATGACAGCTGTAAAGGAAGGCGCGTGTGACAATGACATTTCTAACGGTATTGTGGGATCACTTGCAGGGGAATGTTTCTAGAAGCCCACGCTGTCCATTTCCTATTGGCCAAATTCAATTAGTGGCTAGCATTTGACAGCTTTTATGTATTATTTTATTATTTTGTCGTTAATTCCTAGGTAGAGCATGTGGCTATAAATAGAGGTTTTATCACTCATTGTAGAGTAAGTTGATGTTGAATGAAATTAATAGAGCAACCTCTATTTCTTACAAAAATCTTCTTTTACCTTTATAGATCTTTTGATCTTGGTGGTTATGAGTGACCCCTTTATCAATATTTGTGGTGATTTATTCTTTATCAAATATTGTGGTGAGGTCTTTTAAATCTTCGGTTTCCTTTATCTATAGTCGTGGTGGCTAGACCTTTATCGATTGTAGTGGTGGGGCGGAGTGTTTCCTTTATCCTTGATTCCGGTGGCTTAGCCTTTACGAGTCTTGGTGGTGGATTCTTTTATCTATCATTTTATTTCATTGTCTTGTTTTATTGTTTGTTTCATATAAATTCCAGAAAATACCAAAAATAGTCTTCCGCTGTCGTTTGTCGCGTGATTTACGCATCAGAATCGGTCGTCACATTCTCAGTTTATCCGTCCAAAGTGAAAACTGTGATTCTGTCAGATTGTATTTTGGTCCAAACAACCAACCAATGGCTTGGTTTGCTTACTTTGCACTCTAAATTACCACTAACATATTTGTTGGTTATTTTTGTATGACTTTAACATCAAATATACTGATTATAGCAGATTCAAAATTATCAATAATCCATCTCAACTTCCAAAATCAAAATCAATCAAAACTAGTGCAAATCTAAGCATGCATGTTAAGATCTAACACTTTTAAGCAAGATTAAGCTATAACTTTAATCTAACTTTTGAAAATAACATTTTGATGAAAAATCACAGAAGTATAGACATATTTTCTTTGATAGAAAAATCATTTTTGTGAGACCCATTTAACCATTTTATAACAAATCTTGCAACTACTAACTCTTGGGTCTTGTTCTTGTTGAATCATTGAATCCTTTCTCTAGATCTTTACATGCATGAACATGCGAGATAAGGATCTATCAACCTTGCCCTCATTGAGTTTAAATCAAGAAGAAAATCAAAGAAAAACATCTTTTAATATATACAAAAACAAGATAGATTAAACAAAGAGATGGAGATTTATACCCTTCTTGAACTCGGTTTTGAAGATGATTTTGGGAAAAATTTTGTGGCCTATAAAGCTTCAAATAACCCTTGAATCTTGCTTGTAATAACCCTTAAACCAATCTTCAATCAACCCTTGATTAATCTATCTTAAACCCTTATTATTATTATTGTTTAGATTAGTTTTGCTCTTGTTTTTCTTTGTTGTTTGTGGCTGGCCGAATTTAGTGAAGGAGGGGGAGAAAGGAAGAGTTTTTGAGAGAATAGAGAGGAGAGTGTGTGTTGGGAAGAGAGGAGAATGAAAGGGTTGGGTGTGGTGTAAGTGTTTTGTGTTTTGGGGTAGTGAAAAATAAAGCTAGTTAATCTTTGATTGGGTGAGGGTGTATGGGAAATAGGGGGCCGGTTTTGGGGTATAAAAATTGAGGGGATTTTGAATTTTGGTGTATAATATAAGTGTATGTATGTAAGTATTATTTGTATAAGTGGTAAATGTGTTTAAGTTAAATTTGATTTTCTAGACAAAAATATATGTTTGTGTGAATATATATGTACATATGTCGTGTGTATATATGTATGTGTGTACATATTTGTATTTTTGTTTTGTCACTTAACCCATTGTATGTACATTTTGTATTTGTATTAAATATATATATATGTATATATATATATATAAATATATATATATATATATATATATATATACTCATTATTGTTATTCAAGCACTTTTATGTACATATTGGTTTATCAATATATTTTTGAGATAGTCATTTTATTTTCATGACCATATATACTTTAATTGGCATGATTAATTAAATTGTTGGACATTTTGTAAGATTTATTGGCTTTGTCACAAGTTGTGAGTCTTACATTATTATTTATATAACTTGAGTTCTTGAAATGAAGTTTTTGGTTTATTGATTGAGATTGTCTTGAATGATTATTGTTATTGTTTATGGCATTTCTAAGATAGCTAGTCATTTACGGTATTTCATTGAACTAGAGGGCAATTATCACTATGCCTTAAATGTCTAGAAGGTCAATTCTCTTAATAAACCTCTAGGGATAGATACCTAGATAATTTTAAGTATGTTGTCCTAGTTAGAAATTGAGGGTTGTTACACTTATCTCATTTCATTACCACATATTCTTTTCCTTCTTCTCTTTTCTCTCCATCAAAAGAAAGAACATCCCATTTGTTCCTTTCTTCATTTCTCTAGCATCATTTGGCGTTTTGGAACTAGTTTAACTCGAGAATCATCATCCTCTTCATCTCTTTGTCACCATATCGAAGGATCAAAAGTCATAGTGCAAGGTTTTACCCATTTTGACCCAATTCGGGTTCTAGCTCGAGAAGGAAGCTTTGGTAAGTCAAATTCATCCCATTTGCATCTATTTATGTTAGTTTACTCGTTTCAAGTCATTTCGAGTGTTTACAGGTCCTAAAACGACTCAAAATGAAGTTTGGGTCGAATTAGGGTTAACTAGGGTTTTGTTTGATTTGGAAGATTTGATGATGTTATGGAATGAAATATAGGTTTGGGTAAGTGTATTTAGGTGTTAGAAGATCAAATGTAACTTCAAAACGAGTCCTTTAGCCTTAGAATTCGATCTAGGGTTTTGGTTCATGTGAAAAAGGGTTTTGGGTTTGATTTTCTGCATAAATGGCTGCTGTTCGTGGGTCTGCCCAGTAAGTGGCGTAACCTACGGCCATGGAGGGCGTAGGCTACGCTAGGCTAAGTTTGTATGGGCGTAAGTTACGGCCCAGGGGCGTAGCTTACGCCATTTGTCCAGTTTCTCAATTCTTGTTTGACCTAATTCGACTTCCAGAACCCTAGTAACGTATCGAGCTTCGATCTAATTCACTTCTTAACTTATTTAACAATGAATAAGAGTCTTAGAAGTCACCAAATGTCGAGAACCACTTTGGAAACCTAATTAGGGTTTTGCCGAGTATTTGATAACTACGTATATGTGTTTATGTATGTTGATGTGAATGTATATGCTCGATATTTAGGTATTGGACGTGAAGTGAACATCGAACGACTGTAACGCGACTTTATATCAAACTGAACTTCTTTGTCGACCAGGTGAGTTCCGTAACTCCCTACTCATTTGAGATTCGAGCTGAAAAGTGTAAACATACGTACTTTATTTTTTAAGTGATTGGTTGATTATTTGCATTGAGAACATGTTTTGGTACTTATTGATTGGTTGATGTACTTCCAAGTGTCTTGCACTTGAGAACATGCTTTTGTACTTATTGATTGGTTGATGTACTTCCAGGTGTCTTGCACTTGAGAACATGCTTTTGTACTTATTGATTGGTTGATGTACTTCCAAGTGTCTTGCACTTGAGAACATGCTTTTGTACTTATTGATTGGTTGATGTACTTCCAAGTGTCTTGCACTTGAGAACATGCTTTTGTACTTATTGATTGGTTGATGTACTTCCAGGTGTCTTGCACTTGAGAACATGCTTTTGTACTTATTGATTGGTTGGATGTACTTCCAAGTGTCTTGCACTTGAGAACATGCTTTTGTACTTATTGATTGGTCGATGTACTTCCAAGTGTCTTGCACTTGAGAACATGCTTTTGTACTTATTGATTGGTGGATGTACTTCCAAGTGTCTTGCACTTGAGAACATGCTTTTGTACTTATTGATTGGTTGATGTACTTCCAAGTGTCTTGCACTTGAGAACATGCTTTTGTACTTATTGATTGGTCGATGTACTTCCAAGTGTCTTGCACTTGAGAACATGCTTTTGTACTTATTAATTGGTGGATGTACTTCCAAGTGTCTTGCACTTGAGAACATGCTTTTGTACTTATTGATTGGTTGATGTACTTCCAAGTGTCTAGCACTTGAGAACATGCTTTTGTACTTATTGATTGGTTGATGTACTTCCAAGTGTCTTGCACTTGAGAACATGCTTTTGTACTTATTGATTGGTTGATGTACTTCCAAGTGTCTTGCACTTGAGAACATGCTTTTGTACTTATTAATTGGTTGATGTACTTCCAAGTGTCTTGCACTTGAGAACATGCTTTTGTACTTATTGATTGGTTGATGTACTTCCAAGTGTCTTGCACTTGAGAACATGCTTTTGTACTTATTGATTGGTTGATGTACTTCCAAGTGTCTTGCACTTGAGAACATGCTTTTGTACTTATTGATCGATTGGCTTGAGTTACGATTTGTCTTATTGCTTGATTTCTTGTTTGATCGATTTGTTGAGGGTTTAACCTATTGTTGTTGGATTACGTGTTTGGTTTGGATTGTGTGGTATGATTAGGATAGACGTACATACATTGAAGTCAGTTTTGCTTTCAATGGGTTTTAGATGTGGTAGGAAGGATGTGGGTGACTCTATATATAAGCATCTAGGACTCGAAGAAAGTAGAACCCTCCTAAATGTATGTACGTATAGTATAGTGTAATTGTGTTTGATGTATATATACGCGGTTTACCCGCAAGCATATTCTGTTTATGCGGGTCTACACGCAAGCACACCCTATTTGGTGTATTTATGACATGGTTGATACGAAATTGATATACATTATGGATATGCATACATGCGATACACGATTTGGTTATTGGCATCTTTTGCGCATATTTATTACACGCTTACTTATATTGTGAAATCTTGTTGTGGATGTTGTTGTGTTTTTCATAGAGGCTCACTGTAAGTCATGTTTCGCCTCTACTCATATATTGTGCTTATTGACGATGGTTCCTTATGGACCATTACTACGAACTCACCAACCTTGTGTTGACTATGCTTAGTACACTTTTCAGGTTATCAGGTTATTCCAGGGCGTAGAGTTTGATTGTTTCCTTGCTGTTGAACCCGGACTTGGACTTATATGGATCAAGGATTCATTTTCCTTCTTTTGCATTGTACTTAGGACTGTTAGCCATCTTTTGATGTTCTTTTGTAAACTTTGATGGTTACTTGCTCCTTATGTATTTTGTTACTTGTTATTCGTATTGTATGGATTCACTGAATCCTTTATTTGTATTTAGTTCATATTCTACTGTAATCCCACCTTGTGCTATATGATTTCCGTAATATTTCTGAGCCTCGGCTTGGGGTGTTACACTTATATCATTTCATCTTGTTCCAAAAGAATCTTTAATTATTTCTTCTATTTAAACTTGTCTTGATTGTCCTGAAAATAAAAGTTGTAAAAATGATATTGTATCGTCTGCAACTAATAATATAAATTTGTATATGAAACAGTAAACTATTATTTTTTATAGTAACAATTTTAATTTAATAAAAGAAAAATAATTACAATACAACTTACTTAAAAAATTACCTTCGAGAGAAACCCCATTGCTTTTAAATACATCAAGACCATAAGTATCGTATTTCATATGAAGTTCACTTTTACCAAGCGTGCTAAACATCAATGTGTCTCCTTGCACAACATTATTTTGATTGTAAATTTTATTCCAGTTAATGCCTTTAAATCCTGATGGTATCCAATAAATTTTCTCCTTTGTATACTCAATAAACTTAGGATAATCCATATCATCATCATATTCATAGATAACTTCCACAGTTTCAGCATGATTAGTTGAAATTATCTTAGCCTTTTTAAGAGGTTTAATAAATCCACTCTCAGCTAAATCTTCAAGTAAAATCCATGGAAGATACTGCATTTTATTAAGCTAATCTACACTACTCACTTAACATTTATCTTTCAAAATAATTCCATTGACTTTTTACATCAATTACTTTTACATCAACTTACACCACTCGACAACGCCTCTGCCACTAACAATCGCCCCCACCACCACGCCGTCCCCGCAATGACTACCGCCGCATTGCGCGGGTACCGTGCAATTTATCGATAATTAAAATATTTAACTATGTATATAATTGAGATACATTTCCAAGCTGAACACACATAATGTCGAAGTTGAGTTTAATTTTAATTATTTATTGTATCAATTCTTAATTAAAATATAATAAAACCCTTCTTTTGAAAAATAAATTATTTTAAATGTTTGAATCGAGGACAATAAGAATAATGATAACCAAAGCCGACAGCAAGCCTCCATTTGCAGTGACTTGTCTAATCCTATAAACGTGAAGTGATATACAAAGTGGGTCAAAAATATTTAATATATATATATATATATATATATATATATATATATATATATATATATATATATATATATAAATATATCAGAAGTTATAATATAATTGTGAAAAATTATGACATAACGATTACATTAATGTATTAGTAACATATCATTATCCATTAAAATACGAATGAAAAATTTTAAACCAATTCTTCTTTTAATTTTGAATTGCTGAAAAAAATAACTCAACTTAAGATAAAAGTGATTCAAATACTATCACAAAACATTGATCAAAGCTGTTTTATCTTAATTAAAATTAAAATATGTTAATTAATTTCAAAGCTGATTAATCCAAAAACTGTATAATTGAAATAAATTCAAACTGAAAAAACTCCATGTCCAAGCTGAGTTTAATGTTAATTATTTTATGTATTCAATGTTAATTTTGGATGATTTATAGAAAAGCAAACATAAATCTATAATGTTCAGTAAAGATAAATCCGAGTAAAACAAAATATAATAAAACCTTTTTTTGAAATATAAATTTATTTTTAAATGTTTTTTATATAACTTAAAAAATTATAATTGCTTCCTGGATACCTTTAACAAGAATATAAATTTTGCATAAATATCTGTTTTAATCAAGGTCAATAAGTATAATGACAAGAAAAACGACATGAAGAGTGCATTTGAAGTGATGGGTTGTAAAATGGGTCATAAGTGAACTGTCTAATCTTTTAATGTGATGGGATGTAGAAAGTGGGTCAAAAATATTTAAATATGTATATAATTATTTTATTTTAATGTTTTTATATTGATTTACAGAATAAACTTTTTTTTAATATCAATTTGAAATATCAGTCTGGATATAAGTAATAGCGGATAAGATTAGTATGGATGAAATTAATAAAATGGTGGAATGAATATATAGAACTGTATACAAACAAACATCACAAGGAAAAATAATATAATGAAAATTTATAATATTAATTACATTACAGCTTAAATTTTATACTGTATCATTATCACTATCATTAAAATCATAATTAATATTGTCATAATCAATTTCATCCGAGCTCGATAATATATCATAATCATAAACTGAATTATGAACAACATTTGATGGACAAATCCATCCATGCGCAGTAAGCCGAAAAATAACCTTTAATATGAAAAAAAGAATTTAAATTAGTATTGAAATAACCATGTACGTAAACATATAAGAAAAAATTTGTTAAATGTAAAAAATATTGAAAATTCTTACCTTTTGAGAATAACATCCAAGACTGACATTTTTAACCTCTTTTAGCTGGGCTAGAATATACATCATCATCACCGGTTCATCTTCTTTGTTATACATCAATTTTTTTGGTATTTTATGTAAAGTTAAGAATTTGAGATTATGTGTGTGTTAGTGTGTGTAACAATGGAGGTTTTAAGAGAGAGAAAGTAGAGAGAGAAAGAGTGTTTGGCAGGAAGATTAGTTTGCATAAAAATGAGGTGAAAGGTTACATTTTGCATTATGGAGGGGGTTTATATACCTATACACATATTACAATATGCCCCCTTCCATACTTAGATATTTACATTGTAAGTACAAGAGATACAAATCAACTACTACATTTATATTTCTAACAATCTCCCCCTTAGTAGTGATTTGTGAAAAATATCCAGTCTTTATCCATCTTCAAACTCTTGTATTCGGTCTGTCTTTGTTTGGATGCTAGAACCAATTTTCTCCTTCGGGTCTGTCATCAGGAACAATCATATTAGCTTCAAAGTTTCTTGGAGGAATGTTATGTGGCCCTGGTAGATGACTAGGCTCGTACTTGATCCAGCAACCTCCTTTCCGACGAACAACGTACTTTGACTTCTGAACATTCTTTGCTTCTCTCATCATTCGAATGCTGTCTCGGTACTCAAGCCTTTGATTGATCTTGGAGATTACTTTATCAAACACTTCCTTTTTCTTTTCATTTTGCTCATCTTTTTTCAAGCACAGCAACACATTTTTACAAAACTCCAATGTTCCATCAGAATAAGAAGCAAGTTCATCCATGCGAATGAAAATCTTCTTCTTTCGGCTATTTAAAAAGACAACCCCAAAAGATGGTTCTTCGATGACATGACCAATACTAAGTTTTTCAATGTCTTCAGTGTAAAGACTTTGATCTGGATATGGAACATTTATCTTCCTCTTCACAACTTCAAACCCTATTTGAAAATCTTCCAGTGACGCATATTGAATGCAACTTGACATGTATCTTTTTACAGCATCAAAAGCAATTACATCTTCACGGTATCTTTGCATTGCATTCAGAAAATGGTTGTAGAGAAAGATAATGTCATCAACCAGCAAAAGTTTGAATTGGGCTTCTGTAAATTTGTAGATCTTGTTATTATCCCTTTTAACATGAAATGTAACACCCCAAGCCGAGGCTCGAAATATCACGGAAATCATATAGCGCAAGGTGGAATTACAATAGAACAAGAACTAAATGCAAATAAAGATTCGGTGAATCCAAACAATATGAAATAAGTACCAAAATACATAAGGAGCAAATAACCATCAAAGTTTACAAAAGAACATCCCAAAGATGGCAAGTCGATCCTAAGTATAATGCAAAAGAGAAGGTCGATGAATCCTTGATTCATAAAGTTCAAAGTCCGGGTTTAACAGCAAGCAAGCAACTAAACTCCACGTCCGGGGAGAACCTGATTACCTGAAAAGTGTACTAAGCATAGTCAACACAAGGTTGGTGAGTTCGTAGGAATGGTCCACAAGGAACCATTGTCCTAAATCACAAGAAAAATCAGTAACGGCAAAACTTAACGTAAGAATAGCCTTTATGTGTCTCAATCTCAAATCACGACAAAACTCAATATAAGTGATGCGTATGATAAATAAGCACAAGTGATGTCTATATCAAGATATGTACTACACGCATAATCATGTCGGAATGCATAAAAGGTATGCCCATTAATTTGGCATCAAATAACGCATCCTAAGTGTACCATGACAACAACAAAATCACTACAAACACAATATTCTCAAGTCTAACAACTTGGTAATACATCGTACATTGCGTGATCTCAAGTGTATGACACTTGGAAGTACGTGGAGCCATTCATCAAGTAAGTATACTTGGAAGTACATCAACCAAACATCAAGTACGAACCTAACCAATCTCAATAACAAAACCATCGTATCACAAATCAACCAAACTACAATGCACATACATTTCATACGACTTTTCATTTAAGGAATCATAGATGTTTATATATAGGGTCACCCGCAGCCTTCCCACCACATCTACAACTCATTAAAGGTATCATCGTCTTCCATGTATGTACGTCTATCCTAATATTAACGAAATACTTAACAAAACATAAACCAAGTCATTCAAACGTGATAAGCCGTCTCATCAATCCAACATTTACCAAAACAATCAATCAATCAACAACGTAAGTAAGCACGCAAGTTTACACTTTTCAGCCCGAATCTCAAGCGAGTAGGGAGATACGAAACTCACCTCGATCGGCTATGAAAAGCTAAGATTGATATAAAGTCAAGTTATTATCGTACAATGTTCTCCTCGCGTCCAACACCTAAATATCGATCATATGCATACACATTAACATACATAAGCACGTATACACAACTTATCAATTTCTCGGCAAAACCCTAATTAGGTTTCCAAAGTGCTTCTCGACGTTAAATGACTTTTAAGACTCTTAATCAATGTTACGTAAGTTAAGAAGTGAATTAGATCGGAGTCCGAAGCGTTACAAAGGTCCTGAAAGTCAAATTAGGTCAAACAAGAAAATCAGAAAATTACAACTGGCGTAACCTACGCCCCATAGGCGTAACTACGCCCCAAAAAGGGCCATAACCTACGCCCAGTCAAAATATAACTAGCGTAACCTACGCCCCATAGGGCCGTAGGTTATGCCCCTTATAAAGTTTTAGTGTAAAGGGGGCGTAAGGTACGGTGCTCTCTAAAGTGCAATTTTGTTGGCGTCTGGAGGGGCGTAAACAGTAGGTTTTGGCGTAAGATGGAGCATTCGGCGTAAGCTACGCCCCAAAGGGCCGTAACCTACGCCCAGTCAAAATATAACTAGCGTAACCTACGCCCCATAGGGCCGTAGGTAGCTACGCCCCAAAGGGCCGTAACCTACGCCCAGTCAAAATATAACTAGCGTAACCTACGCCCCATAGGGCCGTAGGTTATGCCCCTTATAAAGTTTTAGTGTAAAGGGGGCGTAAGGTACGGTGCTCTCTAAAGTGCAATTTTGTTGGCGTCTGGAGGGGCGTAAACAGTAGGTTTTGGCGTAAGATGGAGCATTCGGCGTAAGCTACGCCCCAAAGGGCCGTAACCTACGCCCCATAGGGCCGTAGGTTATGCCCCTTATAAAGTTTTAGTGTAAAGGGGGCGTAAGGTACGGTGCTCTCTAAAGTGCAATTTTGTTGGCGTCTGGAGGGGCGTAAACAGTAGGTTTTGGCGTAAGATGGAGCATTCGGCTTAAGCTACGCCCCAAAGGGCCGTAACCTACGCCCCATAGGGCCGTAGGTTATGCCCCTTATAAAGTTTTAGTGTAAAGGGGGCGTAAGGTACGGTGCTCTCTAAAGTGCAATTTTGTTGGCGTCTGGAGGGGCGTAAACAGTAGGTTTTGGCGTAAGATGGAGCATTCGGTTAAGCTACGCCCCAAAGGGCCGTAACCTACGCCCCATAGGGCCGTAGGTTATGCCCCTTATAAAGTTTTAGTGTAAAGGGGGCGTAAGGTACGGTGCTCTCTAAAGTGCAATTTTGTTGGCGTCTGGAGGGGCGTAAACAGTAGGTTTTGGCGTAAGATGGAGCATTCGGCTTAAGCTACGCCCCAAAGGGCCATAACCTACGCCCAGTCAAAATATAACTAGCGTAACCTACGCCCCATAGGGCCGTAGGTTACGTCCCTTACTGGGCAGCAACACGACCAGCAGCAGTTTATGCAGAAAATCAAGAACCAAAACCCTATATCACTTGAACCAAAACCCTAAATCGCATTGCAAGATTAAAGGACTCATTTTAAAGCTACATTTGACATTCTAATGCATAAATACACTTACCCAAACCCATATTTCCATCCATAACATTATCAAATTCTCCAAATCGATCAAAACCTAGCCAAACCCTAATTCGACCCAAAACTCATTTTAAGGCGATTTAGAACTTGTAAATGTACAAGATGACTAGAAACGAGTAAACTAACATAAATAGAAGTAAATGGGATGAATTAGACTTACCAAAACTTCTTCTTGAGCTCAAACCCGAAATTAGGTCAAAATGGGTTAAAATCTTGCACTATGAACTTCAATCTTTAGGTAAGATGAAGATGAGGAGGAGATGATAATGATTCTTATATTAAACAAATTGCACACACCAATTAATTCAAGAGTTCAAGAGAGAAAGATTGGAAGAGAGAGTTCTTGCTTTTGTTAGAGAGAAAAGAAAGAGATTGGGTTGTGTGGTGAAATGAAAGAGATAAGGGAAAGGGTTGGGTCTTGGAAGGCTCATGGGTCATGGGTAACCCATGGGTCGACCCGTTTCCCTTTACAAGCTAATTCACAAGTTGTTTTACATTTAATCACCGAAATGAACCAAGATACTTCATTAACTCAAATTGTTAGTCAAATTGCACGTAAAGTCAAACGGTCAAAACTCACGGATGTTACATTATCCCCCCGTCAAAAGAATTTCGTCCCGAAATTCAACAAAACACCAATCGTTAGACAGATGTGGGTACCTAGGTCTCAACTCTAACGGTCTCCATCACACATCGACCCACTTCCTTCGTAGCATGCGAGCTAGTTGCTATCTTCTTAGTTTGAGAAGTAGTTCTTGTCATTCCAATTATTATTTCAGGCCCGCTGCATTGGCTTTCTTTGATTTTTGGCTCATCCAGTAGAGAGTAACACCTCTACTACCTAATGCTTCGGTTAGTGACATTCGAATACTCGCGTAACAACCGTCATTGCACAAGATTTCCGCCATGGTCATAAGCACATTTTCTTCACTTGTGATCAGGTCTCAAGTCGGTTTGAGTACCCGTTGCTCATTGGATGGCTCCCTGAATTGGAGTTAAGTGACTTTCTTTATCTGAAATGATAGAAATCGAATCTTTGTGCACCTACACCATTTCTTCTACATACTAATGTGTCAAGTTGTCAGATTTTATCGGTTTCGTCGTATCGTGACCACTTCTTGTCGTCGGCGACTTCATGGTGAAATCCATTGCAATTTGTTTTCCCTCGAATCTCTTTCCCGGTCTTTCACTACAAGTTCATTCACATATCAGAAGTCTATAAGGGTTTTGACTACGCGCGCGATGTTAGGAAGTTAGGCATATACGAAATTCAGTTATTGAGATGGGACAAGCCCGATAAGTCACCTGGAAAAGCCTCGGGAGACTCAAGATTAGCAGAGACGACGTTAGTTTTCAAATTCTTGAGACGGTAGCTCTAAGGACCTTTGAGTTGGAAGATGTACATGGGACCCTAAGAACCCTACCGTTAGATATTTTTACACTAGCAAACCCTACTACACAAATAAGAACCGTATTAACCGTTGGTATTCAGATTGTACTCACTTTATCGTCAAGAACCTTAATATCATAGAGCACAAAGTACGTGAAGAGTTTAGTCGTTTTCTAGAGTCAAGATAGATACACGGGGTATTTGACCAAATTTAGTTATGGAGTCGCTAAACATCCAAAATTTTTAAACATATAATTCCAAAACACACGAACGAACGTAATTCAAAGGAGTGACGTTTGGATAAACGAGATCATAGTCTGTTCCAATATCGAGTAGTGCCATAATATAACGACCGTTAAGAGGAATGTACCTTAAACAACGTTTGGATCATTTTGGCCCCCATTGCCATTTCCCGCAAAAGCTCGGCCTCGGGGTTGAACTTGTTGACCTTGTTGGCCACGGTTTTGGTTCGGCCCGGTAATTTGGAGC
>CM067174.1:110805680-110864070 GCA_034093135.1 Erigeron breviscapus | reverse complement strand
TAGAAGGAAACCCCTTGAGTTTCAAGTGGGTGATAAAGTTATGTTGAAAGTGTCACCTTGGAAGGGCACTGCACGCTTTGGCGTGAGAGGAAAACTTAGTCCTCGTTATATCGGACCATTTGAAATTGTTCAAAGGATTGGTTCCGTGGCTTATAAGCTCAATTTACCCCAAGAGCTGGAACATGTTCATCCCACATTTCATATATCAAATCTTAAGAAATGTTTGACTGATGAAACATTGGTTGTACCTGTCGAAGAGTTGCAAGTGAATGATTCTCTTCAAATTGTAGAGGAGCCTGTTGAAATTATAGACCAACAGCTCAAACAGCTTAGACGAAGTCGTATCAAGTTGGTCAAAGTTCGTTGGAACTCAAAGCACGGACCAGACTCGACTTGGGAACGTGAGGATTATATGAGGAATAAGTATCCTCATCTTTTTACTAAGCAAGACTTGATTTCGGGACGAAATCCTTAGAAGTCGGGGATGCTGTGACAACTCGTAATTTATTAACAACGGGTTAGTCCTAATCTCGATCATTATTTATAATTTCGTCTAATTTAGAGATTATGACGTGGAAATTATTAGTTAATTGAACATTTGATATAGTTCAATTAGACGTGTCCTTATGACGTAGACTATTAGCTATTTAGACGAATGCCGAGTCTAAAAATATCGTTAAATAAAGATTTAAATGTTAAAATTTAACACAGTAAATAGACTGTCTGAACTAAATATTTCTAAAAGTTTAGTTTATTTATTTTTATTTATTAGTCTCGACTAAAATGAGACGAGGGAAAATACCTTTACTTTACATTTTGACTTTTAGATCCAACGGTATTTAGTCGTAAGCATTTTACCAAATTAAGGGTATTGGAAATATCCAAAAAGGAGCCACATGGGCTTATTTTCGTTTGAAAGGCTGGGAGGGAAACAACAAACCCCCCCATCACCCCTCTTTCCCTGGTTCCTTTTTGATCAACACATACCCACACCACACAAACACAACACACACACACATTCATACTCTCAAAACCTCAATCTCTTCTATCTTCCTTTCTAAATTAGTATTACAAGAGAAGGAATCATTTGGAAATTTTAAAGGTTTATTATCATCATCATCATCATCTTCACCATTTTATACTATCTTCAAGAACATCAATTTTTGGTAAGTCTAAATCATCCCTTTAGCATCTATTTATGTTTACTTACTCTTTTCTAGTCATTTCGAGCTTTTACATAGCCTAAAACAATTTAAATTGTAATTAGGGTTTAATTAGGGTTTTAGTTTGATTGGATCGTTTCGGAAGATTCAGTAATGTTATGGATGAAATTATGGGTTGGATTGTGTGTAATTATGGTTAGTGATGTTTAGTTTTGCTTCATTTTGAGTTACAAACTCTTGCAAGTCGTTTTGGGTCGAAATTAAAGTGTTTTGGGTTGGTTTTCTGCACTTAGAACTGCAGGTGCTGACTGCAGAGGGTGGCCACTGCGGCGCAGTGGGCACAGCCCTTCCCCACTGCGGCGCAGTGCCATTGTACTGGTCCCTGGGTCATTTTAGCCACTGCGGCGCAGTGAGCATGATTCTAGCTCACTGCGGCGCAGTGTATTGGTACTGGAAAATATTACGTGTCGATTTTTAAACGTTAAATAACTTTTAAAAAAAAAAAAAAAAAAAAAAAAAAAAAAAAAAAAAAAAAAAAATACGTGTCGATTTTTAAACGTTAAATAACTTTTAATCCGAAAGTCCAAATACTTTTATTTACCTTCAGTTGATAAAATCAATGTTTGAAACACGTTCTCGATTATGGCATTCTAGGGTCTATAGCTAAGTAGTGGTACGTAGGATACTCGTCGTCAAGGATTTGATCCTCATTATTGGTAATGATATCATAGGTTTTGGATAACGTGGAGAACTGGTTGTTGAATCTTCTCGAGCTACATTATACCTTTTAGCATTTAAGATCGCTAAGGTGAGTTTATGGCGCCCTTTTCCCTTTTACTTTGGGCCTGAAAAGCATGTACTGTTGTATACACTATTTATTAAATAAATGATTGTTTTTGTGTATGCCATGTGATATGGATGCTTAAATCATTTGACTTAAATTTGCCATGTTGGGCTGTCGAAAATGTGTATACGTGTCATTTATTAAATGTTGAATGAAATGACGTTGAATTGCCGTGTGATGGCTGATTAAATGGTTTCTTGTGTTTGACAAACTAAAATGTTTCCCCTATTGGTTGTATTGTCGGATCTAGATATCTCGACTGTTTTGATTAAGGTCCGCACCCACATGGAACGGAAACCTGTGCGAGGCATATTGGCTGATACTGTCGGATGTTGTATTCTGACTGTCATATGCTGTCATCAGATCTAGATATACTGATTGACGTGATATAAGATGAGTTCAGATTTGATATACTGACTATCTTGTTATAAATTGTGATATAAGAGTTGTCAGATCTAGATATACCGACTGTTTTTGAAATAAAAGTATTGTTAGATGTTGTATTCTAACTGCCTGGTCTTTTATAACTATAGGTCATTGTGTTGTATCAATGAC
Organism: Erigeron breviscapus; assembly: GCA_034093135.1. Taxonomy (NCBI): domain Eukaryota; kingdom Viridiplantae; phylum Streptophyta; class Magnoliopsida; order Asterales; family Asteraceae; genus Erigeron; species Erigeron breviscapus. The sequence continues at coordinate 110,861,508 of CM067174.1, read as the reverse complement.
GAATAAACATTTGGTCAAACATACTGTAAACTCACCAACTATTTCGATAGTTGATCCTCTCAAATTTCATGCTTTTCAGGGAACCAACAGTAAGTATTTGGAAGCGTATATGGCATTTTGAAGCCATCTTTTGAACATTGGACGTACAATTAGCGTCAGACCTCTGAGGACTATAGCTTTATTAGTCCTAATTGTACTTAGTTGTCCATATGTTGTATTTGTAATTGGTGGGCCCATTTCCAATTGAGGATAGTTTGTATCCGTGTATTGGGGTCCACTTCCGAACGATTATACTTGTAATAAACTCGTATTTGGATTAATGGATGTAATCTCTATTTACCTTCTGATTTGTACGCAATTACTTGTTAACCCCGTATTTCCGCTACAACGGGGTGTGACACTTTAGTACACTTTTCAGATAATCAAGTTAATCAGAGACAAAATGGATGATTGCATGCTTACTTGCTAGGATTGGACTAGCTTTGGACTTTCTGGATCCATGATCCTTACTTCCCTTTTATGGGTTACTTTTAGGATTAACTACTATCGATTGAATTGTCTTTTATTAGTGATTGAACATGTATTTCGATGAATGTTGATGATTGTATACGTTTGTACAAGTTTAAGGATTGTTTCAATCCTATGTTTTCATATAGTTTGATTCTACATAATTTCCATGTCGTGCTGTGCTTTTCTAAGTGATACCCCATGATTCCGCCATGTTGGGGTGTTACACTATCGGTTGAAAAGCCATAGACAAAACCATTTAGAGATAAGCTTTGTGCATTTCTCGATGATAATGGGAAGTCCTAAAAATAGTAATCGTATTTTTAGGCCACACCATTAATCCTTTTGATTTTTGGTTGTGTTAACGGATCATTTTTATCCGGATTTCATTTCTCTTCACACAAACACAAAGAACACAAACACAATTATAACATCTATTTCCAACAACGCAACCTCAAATTCTAGTTCACAAATAGGTTAATTGGGAATTGGGAATTGGGTTGGGTTAATTTGGTTGAATATTGTTTGTTGTGATCTACCGCTTATGCTATCAATCATTATTGTATGATGAAACCGTTTCACATTTTCATCATAAGGGGGAGAAATGATTATATGATTGATAGATAGAGTTCAAGGTTTTAGGTAGAATTTGATTGATAGATATTAATTGAGGATAATTCATAGTGTTTGGTTGTTCAAAGGATCGTTAGTTTAGGTGAAGAGAGTGAATAATTATCGTGCTAAGTTGAGAGTTTGTTTTGAGAAAGTTAAAGGATTGATTCATTGATTCGAGATCGAGTATATTCAAGATGATGTACATGGTCGATATTTGAAAGATTTATTGAATAATTGACCATTTGTTTGATGATTAGAAAAGTTTGAGATTGAATAAAGATTGTTCTTTTGATAGATACTTGGATTGTTAAGATCCAAAGATTGTTCATTTGAGGGGGAGCAAGAGTAAACTCATGAGTCGTTAAATATGCTCCGAAATGAGTGTTTGTTCGAGGGGGAGCAAGAGATTAAAGATTTGTTATTGAATAATTTGCTCCGAGATAGTTGTTTGATTGAGGGGAAGCAAATGTTAATTGATCAAAGAATCAAGTGCTCCAAGATGTTTATTGATTCAGAGACAAGTTAGACCAAGAATTGAAGTTTTAAAGACAAAATCAAATTTCCGCATTCCAAAACCAAGCTTCCGCAATGCCAAGAGATTTCAAAGATAACCAACCTTCCGCATCCAAAAGAATTCAAAGTCAAAACCAAGCTTCCGCATGCTACTCAAAGTTCAAGTTACTTCTCCAAGCAACATCAAGTTGAAATCAACATTCAAAAGTTCAAGTTGTGAAAGCTCGAAAGCTACAAAGATTTCAAAGATGTTTCAAAAGTATTCAAAGTTGCAAGAGAAGATCAAGTCTTAGAAAGTCATCGTCAAGAATATATGTTTGTTGAGAAGATTCAAAGTCAAGGTTGATACAAGACATTGAAGACAATGAGAAAGCTTCAAAGTCCAATCAACATTGAAGATTTTCAACAAATGGATTCATCATGTTTATTTAAAGACCGAAGACGATGCAACATTTACAATTCAACACCAAGGGGGAGATTGTTAGAATTATAAAATGGTGTTAAATTGTAAATTAGTTATTGTGGAAGGAGTTTTAGTGTTAAGTAGATGAAATGTATAAATACTCCTTCCTTAAACCTTGTAACTAAGCCTTTGACATAATTCCATAGTTACTTCTCTCTAAACTTATACTTTCTCTCTCTACTTCATCTTCAACCTCCCTTTCACATACAAACACACTTTACACACACTAACCTAAAACCTCCGTTAAACCTTCAATTAAGCTCATTTCCATTTATATCAGTTATTTTCCTTGATGTTTACACTTTCTAATTCCATAAAACTATCTAATGTGAATTGGGAAAATAATAATGACTTGTTTTGTATTTGATTATGAAACTGAAAAGAAGATAGTTGTTTGATGTGGTAAACAAAAAGATAATTGATTGAATTTATATATACATATTTGTCATCTAGCCGTACATGTGTCATTAATTTTTAAAGTTATTCAAACCTATTTATAAACTAATTAATTGTATAAATAAAAATGATTTTAATAAATTAATAAAATTATCTATACTTCATTCTAGTAATTTGTTAATTATAACATTTTGAGGAATAAATATTGAGTAAAATCTATATTGAATAAACATGTTTATAACACAATATACATATGTAAACTGATTCAGTTAAATGTGTTCCCATATTTTATTAACATATTGAATTTCTAAAATAGGACTAAAAAAAAAAATTAAAATATTGAAAAAATATTTTATTAATAATACTACCTACCAGCTATTTAAATATTTACTGTATTTCTAACTTAAGATTTACACCTTCTCTGACTTACTTTCATTTCATCCCTTAAAAAATTAGACATGGCAATTCAGGTAATTTTTGCATGTTTTTTTCGTTAAAGTTTTTAAAGCCGAGTTCATTAAATTGTTAGAATACTATATTATTCTTTTTTAATGTTTTATTTTTGAGACCAAATTTGGTTAAACTCAAGAGTTAACCGTACTCATTTTATTTTGGTATATCATAATATATTTGCAAAGTTTGTAAAAATTTTACTATCTTTAGAAAGTAAATTTAAATTATGTAATATTTTTATAGTATTTTGATGCTTTAACACATTAACAATTTACTAATAATTAATCAATAAAGATTTTAAAATAGTATGCTCATAATTGTTTTTCAGATCGGTTTCCAATTCATAAAAGTATTACATACTAATACTGAAGAAGAACCCAGATTAGCGATTGTAAGTTTTCTTATGCGATATTTGATTATGACTTTTATTGTTCTTCTTTTATCTTCGAGATTATATCATGATGTATAATTTGTAATATAACATAGGTTATACCTGGAGTTGTTAGAAACAAGTTATCCAGAAACTGTAATTCTGTACAACTTATTGATTGTCGTGGCCGTGAATATACAGTTTTCATTAGAGAGTATGGTTCGAATCGTTTGAATATGTGTTTAGGGCAATAGACATTATTTTATGATAATACTGTCCGTAGGGATGTTGAGATCAAGAAATTATGCTTCCGACTTGTTAGAGAGGATGTTTTTCAAGTTTATTTTTTCCGGTCAGACAGTACAGAATTCTCTGAAGATGATATGGGTATAAATGCTGATCGTAACCTGTCAACCAGATGTTTGATACAACCCACAGATTCTACATACTCAAAATAGGTATACTTAAAAAACTAAAACCACATCATTGTCTATAAGAAATTTGTTAAAGTTCTTGTATATGAAATATTTCAGTGCATTATATTTGTTTGATATTTTGCAGTTTCTACCAATTTCCTTTTTGAGTACCTTGATGATACCAAATTTTAGTGTTGAAATAATTGGTAGCGTCAAAATGGATTGGTTGAAATAATCTATAATGATCAAGTACATGAGGTTCATCAGAGAAGAATGGCAGTTGGTTTCAATGGCAGCCAATGGACTAATATATGTTTTGAAAATAACATTGATGAAGAAAGTATTGTGCTTTTCAAAAGGTCCATTGATAATATATTTTATGTTGATGTCTTTAATGGTGAAGGAATTGGGCTTGGTTTATCAGTTGATCCAGGTAATAATTGTTAACTTTAATATTATTGTAAGATTTTATATGTCTTGTAAATGGTATTTATTTACAATGCTTATGAGATCTTATAATTTTTGCAGTTGTGAATGAATGGATAAATCAACAAATTGATATACCAGGTGTTACATAAAAATCTATTATGTATTATAAAAATTATAATCTATAAATTTGATTAATATAATCTGTAAATTAACAAATAACAATATTAAACTATGTTTTAATTTATTTTAATGAAGATAACGATCCAGATGATGAAGAAAATGAGTTCGATGATACAAATGAAGGTACAATATATATATAATTAATTAAATTATTTAACCTACTATATATATAATTACAAATAAATTATTTAACGTACTATATATATAATTACAAATAAGAATAAGTTTAAGAATAGTATATACAATATATATATAATTAATTAAATTATTTAACCTACTATATATATAATTACAAATAAGAATAAGTTTAAGAATAGTATATATTAAATAATAAATATTCTCTAACATATGTTTATATACATATTAATTAAATAAATTATTTAACGTACTATATATGTAATTATAATATATATATATATAATTAATTAAATTATTTAACCTACTATATATATAATTACAAATAAGAATAAGTTTAAGAATAGTATATATTAAATAATAAATATTCTCTAACATATGGTAATTTAATAACATAGTACTATCATTGTAGTTGCTGAAGAACAAACGGATACATCAGATTATGATACTGATTCTGATTCCACATATTTGTTGGATAATGAGATGCACATAATGGTCATATTCATTTAGATGAAAAACCGAATTTTTTGGTTACAATCTACAACCACTGGTCTGAATCAAATAGTATGGTATGAATTTGATTTATTTTTTTGAAATAGTATTTATTGAAATTGTTTGTGTGTATAAAATTTTGGTTTACTATAAAATTTTCTAATTCAAGATGTGATAAATTTGTTTTGTAGACAATTCCAGCTGGATTTGTTGAATTATATCAGTTGTATAATTTCAACAAAGTAGTGATAAATGATGGTCATTTGGAGTATTTTGGTGATCTGGGAAAGAAGAAATATATTAATAACGTAATCGTGCAAATCATGTTGTTTGCTCCTTAGCTTGGAAAAAATTATTGTTTGAAAACGGAATTCAAGTTGGAGAAATGCTCAGGTTTGAACTAAACTTGGATGAATGCAACGATGAAACTTGTTATTTTATGGTGTGTTAAAATTATGACTCTTTAATGTATTTATAATATCTAGAAATGTAAGACTAAGTTTGTAAAATATATTGTGATTTGGGAAGGCATACTTTTCTTCCAAGTACATTTTTGCTGAGTTACGCTGATAATTCAAGCAACATATCTAACTTCAGTTATATTTTTTTATCATTTAAATTCGGATATCTTAATTTAACTAATGATTATTAAGATGATTAGTAATAAATGAATGAAATTATTTAACTTCAATGAGATAAAAACATTTAATGAGAAACTAATAGTAAAAATCAGATTGTAGTAAGAATAAAATTATAACAGGATGACTAATTCATAGTCTAGATTGAGAAATACCCTAAAATAATCCAAACAATTTATATCGATACAATGAAATTGATTATATTATTAAATTTATAAACTGATAAATGTCAGGCTAATCTAAGTGATTTGTGAACTTTAATTGAAAAATCTATTTCAAGGTTTGAAAATTAATTATCATCGAATTAAAAAATATGTAGAACAACATGAGATAAATTAATTACAAAGTCATTGGAATGTATAAGAATGAGATGTAATAATATTTGGAATCGTTTTTATACATAATATATAATAAGAGTTTTAAACAGCACTTTTAAATACTCACACCACTATAACATATTTAGCATACATCAAATTCCAAAATGTCACCATCAATTGCATTCTTCACTTTCATTTCAAATCTTAAAGTAGTTCCTTCAACTATACCAGTTTGAATTGAAAACTTTCGCCAATCTATCTTTATATCAACTTCCAATTCTTCTTCGATTTGTTCATTAAATGTAGGGTGTTCTAATGACGCTAGAAACTTCATATCTCCATAATAGAGATTGGATTTTGTTGGGTCGAAAATCGACCAAGTATAGTTTGTCCAGAAATAGTTGAAGTTCACTGAAGACACTTATACAGAATTCTGAAGTAGTTCAGAATTAGTTCACTGAAGCTTCACTTCAGTTCAGATCAACACATCAGAATATCGTTCAGAATGAAGTCAAAGACTGAAGTCTGAAGAAAGAGAATCAGCTCAGACGTGGAGCTCAGAAAATGATTCTATCTGATCAAGGAACTGAAGCTTCTCAGTGTAAAGTACTTACAACACTTTACACTGATTACGAGGAAGCCTTTTTACTTTACATACCTTTACCCGGTTAATAGATTTATCTATTAATAAAAGTACAAGGTAAGTAAAAGGTTGGAAATAAAGTATGTAATGTCACATCAATTGACTTACATACTTTACCTTAAAAGTAAGCATGCAAGGAATTAGGTTTAATTCCTTAAATGCTCCCAACCATATTTGTACGACCTAAGTCCACATCAGCATGGACTTGGCCTATAAATATAAGGCTTCTCACATTTTGCAAAGTGCTTGAAACTTTGGCATTGCAACTTGTGAGATATACTCTAAGTAATCTTTACGAGTATTTCCAAGTTATTAGATCACTTGTATTTCTAGGTTGTTTAGATATTTACACACTTGTGTTTATCTTTGTTCCGCAACAACCTTTGTATTTGTTTATATCAATAAATCAAATACATTTGAAAAGTACATCGTGTCTCAATGCTACATACTTGATTATATATCATATATATATCTTTATATAGTTTCAGCACTTTACTTCCTTGCAATTTACTTTAAGTCATTTACTTCTTGTTTATATCCATACCTGGATCGTATACTGAACTTGTCATTAAAGATCAGTTGTACTTGCCAGTCGGGTTATTTAACTATCTTATATTTGGGACTCACAATTGGTATCAGAGCAGCAAGGTTGAATTAACATTAATTCTTTAACCTTTGATCTGCAAAGATGGTTGACACTCAACAACAAGAAGGTCCTGACCCTAATGCTACTACACCACCTACACCACCCCCAATCATCAAAATATACCTCTGCATAATGTCCATGTCCATTTTCCAAACAATCCTGTTCCAAAATTTAATGGGAACAGTGATGCATTTATTACGTGGAAAGCATGCATGTTAAAATATATTGCTGGTGTTGAAAGACATCTGACCGACATTTTAAAAGAAGGACTCTTTGTCCCCATGAATGCCTCAACTGTTGTTCGTAATGCCGATGGGACTCCTAGGATGTCACCTAAGGAGAAGGATCATTGGTCTGAGGAAGATCATAGGCTGGTAGATCTTGATACCAAGCTGCAAAATATGATCTTATATGCAGTTCCTGAAACTCTTATGCCCACCCTTGTTTTACTTGAAAATTCTAAATTAATGTGGGAGGAACTTATGACTCAGTTTGAAGGCACAGATGAAAGAAAAGTTGCTTTAAAGAAGAGATATGAAGCTTTCTTTGCATTACCAAATGAAACTTTAACTCAAACTTATGTTAGATTTACAAATTTGGTTAATCAACTAAAAGCTTTGGGAGTTGAAAAAGATAAAGAAATCTTGTTGGAAAGGTTTTATGATATTTTACCTTCAAAATGTGAAAATTTAATCTTAGTCTTGAGACAAGGCAAAACTTTGCACAGTCACACTCTTGCTTCCCTATATGGAGCCTTCAGATACACTGAAGAGAACAAAGCTGAGAGAGCTGTGGCTGAGCAAGATGCCAAGAATCATGTTTCTACCAGTTCTGGTATGGTTCAGTACTCTGAACCACATGGTACTGCTCTACTATCTTCTGAGAGTGATCATTCTGACTCGATGAAGAAGATGGTTTCTGAAATGTTAAAAACTGGTATTTCTGATAATGTTACTCATGATTGTGATGAGGATGACAATGATGATCTGGTTGCCATGCTGGCTAAAACGTTTAATCGTTTTAAGGCCAAATCCAATCGATTTGGCAAACCATTTGCTTCCAGCGCTTCTATTGACAAGTCTAATCTTGAATGCTTTAAGTGTGGCAAGAAAGGACATTTCATGAAGGAATGCAGATCTAGTCAACCTTCATCATCACAATCTGCCCCTAACCATTCTATTTTTCAGAAATCCGATGAAAGCTATAAGGCTAAGTACAAGAAGTTGAAAGCTCATATAGCTCTTATGGCACAAGACAACTCAACCAACAACAGTTGTATGGTTGCCAAAACTGAAAAATGGGAAGATTATGATGAATCATCATCTAATGATGAAGAAGTTAGGGACATGTGTTTCATGGCTCGTGAAGATCAAGGTCATTTGGTCAAATCTGATGTTGAATCTGGTCGTTGGGTGGATATAGTCATGAAAAAGGTTAGTGACTTTGGTTTTGAAAGTAATGAGGAACACAAGTTGGACCTTTTGGTTCTTTTAGAGGCTGACATTTCATTTGTCGAAACTATGCGTTCAGAAAGTCTAAAAATGTTTGAAAATAATACTTCTGAACTGAACGCCAGTCAGGCCAGACTGAAAGAACTAAAAGATGTTCAGTTGGCCCTGAAAAGTTATCAGTCTATGGTTTCCACGTTGGAATTAGAAAAGGAAGAACTGAAAACCATCCTTGAAAAAGAACAAAAAATAATTAAATCTTGGATGAAAGCACCAAACCCAGATGCTGCCATTAAAAATACTTTTACAAACCAAAGGGCAACATATGAATCTGGTGATCTTCATTTGGCATCTATAATCACCGATTTATATGCCCTTCCAAAAGAAATGAAACCAGAAATTATTTTTCCTGAAGTTGGCAAACAGAAAACTGTGACTGAAGTGGCCCAGGAACAATCTGAGGGAAAATCTGAAGTAGCTCAGACCACTGCTTCAAGTAAGAAGGCTAAAATCAAAAATCCATCCCCTCAATCTTCATCCAAGGTTCCTAAGAGTCAAAAGAAGAAGAAAAATGTCTCCCCCACTGAGCCATCTACCTCAGATTCAGGTAAGGCTCAGGTGTCTAATGAAGAATCTATTTTGTTAAGGTTAGAAAGTCAATTTCAACTATTGGCTAGACAAGTGCAAAGTTGTAATGCACGTTTGAAAAATGTTGAAACCACTCCTCTTCAACCCAAACAAAATACCAAACCTTTTTCTAAACAAGTTAAGCAAAAATCTGAAAAGAAAAAGGTTGAAAGTTCCATCAAACCAACTGTTTTTGTGTCAACTGAGATTATGACTGATATCCCCTTTGACCCTTCAGTTCCTTATGAACAAAAGAAATCTGAGACTGCTAAGGGAGAGTCCAGTGAACCCATCAAAAGATGGGTTCCTAAAAAGAACTAATCTTTGTGTTTATGCAGGGAGACCGAAAGAAGAATAAATGGTTTCTTGACAGCGCTGCTGGCAGAACCAAGACTGGTTATGAAACCCTGCTGGAGGAATATAGGGTGCAAGAGGGGCCCTCAATAACATTTGGGAATGATGGAAATGGACAAACTGAGGGATATGGTGTTGTGAATAATGGACAAGTCAAATTCACACGTGTTGCATATGTGAATGGTTTGAAATATAACCTGATCAGTGTCAGTCAACTGTGTGACGATGGCTTCAAGGTATTATTTGATATTTCACAAGGCACCATATTCAACAGAGACGGAAAGGTAGTTTTGATTGCACCAAGGAAAGGAAACATTTATATCATTTATATGAATAGTTCACCCACTGAACAATGTTTCTATACAAAGGCTGATGAAGACACAAACTGGTTATGGCACAAGAGATTATCCCATCTGAACTTCAAGAATATCAATAAGTTGTCAAGAAAACAACTTGTAGATGGGATACCCTCCATGTCTTTCAACAAAGACAAGTCATGTCCAGGTTGTGAAATGGGTAAGCAGAAAAGAGCTTCATTCAAGACAAAGCAAAGTTTTAGTATAACTGAACCTCTTCACATGCTTCACATGGACCTTTTTGGACCAGTGAATGTTCAGACCAGAGCAGGAAAGAAGTACACCCTTGTTGTTGTCGATGAATATTCAAGATATTGTTGGGTGATTTTCCTCAGATCCAAGAGTGAAGCTGCTGCTGAAATCATTGCTCTCATCAAACATATTGAACTCAAGCATAAGTGAAAAGTTTGTCAGCTCAGAAGTGACAATGGCACTAAATTCAGAAATGCCACTCTGGAGTCCTTCTGCACTGAAACTGGCATATCTCAGAACTTCTCTTCAGCTCACACACCTGAGCAGAATGGTGTTGTAGAAAGAAAGAATCGAACGCTGATTGAAGCTGCTAAAAGTATGCTTAATGAATCTGGTCTTCCCAAGAATTTATGGGCTGAAGCTGTTGCAACTGCTTGCTACACTCAGAATAGATCTGTCTATGTCAAAAGACACAAGAAGACAGCCTATGAAGTACTCAGAAATAGAAAGCCTAATATTGGATATTTCCATGTATTTGGATGTCCAGTATACATTCTGAATGATTCCAGTCAGCTTGGAAAATTTGATGCAAAAGCTGATGAAGGGTACTTCTTGGGATATTCAACAAATCGCAAAGCCTTTAGAGTCTATAACAAGAGACTTGAAAAGGTTGATGAGTCAATTCATGTTACCTTTGATAAATCCAATTCTGCAATCTTTAAGAATCCAACTCCTGTACCACCCTCAGAAAGTCCAATCAGTTTTGGTGAATCTGATCCTATTGCTGAATCTGATCAGTCACCTGAACATGTTTCTGAGCATCCTAGTTCAGAACCAGCAATAAACAAGACAAGCAACATCCTATTATGGCCTTCAGTCAGTTTTAAACTACCTTCTGAACTGACTATTGGATCAGATGTACATGTTGTTTCACCTCAGATATCAGCTTCCACTGAATTACCCCAATCAGAAGAGTTTCATGATGCAAGTTATGAATTGCAGGAAGAAGATGATGAGACTGAAATAATCTTTTCTGAACCTCCTCCTGAAGTAAATCAAAGGAATTCTTGCACTGATATCATTGTACATCCTGGTCATTACACTAAGTGGACAAGAGCACATCCAATCGACCAGATTATTGGAGATTCCACTAGTGGGGTTCAGACCAGAAGAGCCACAAGCGATCAATGCTTAAATGTCAGCTTCTTATCACTGATAGAACCGAAGAAGATTGATGAGGCTATGAAAGACCCAAGCTGGATTGAAGCCATGCAAGATGAGCTTAATCAGTTTAAAAGGAACGATGTTTGGGAACTTGTTCCTTGTCCCAGTAATCTGAAGAAAGAACCAATTAGGACAAGATGGGTCTTCAGAAACAAGATGGATGAAGATGGTCATGTGATTCGAAACAAGGCAAGACTTGTTGCAAACGGTTACTCTCAATAAGAAGGAGTAGACTTTGATGAAACTTTTGCACCAGTTGCTAGACTAGAAGCTATCAGAATTTTCTTAGCTTTTGCAGCTCATCATGAGTTCAAGGTCTATCAGATGGATGTCAAAAGTGCATTTTTGAATGGTGAATTAGAAGAAGTTGTGTATGTGTATCAGCCACCAGGGTTCATCAATGAAGAAAAACCACATTGGTGTACAGACTGAACAAAGCTTTATATGGTCTAAGACAAGCACCTAGAGCCTGGTATGATACTCTTACTAAACATCTTCTGAAAAAAGGTTTTAAAAGGGGTACAATTGATAACACTTTGTTCATATTGCATGATAAAAGTGATATCTTACTTGTACAAGTTTATGTTGATGATATTGTGTTTGGGTCTACAAATGATAAAATGTGTAAACAGTTTTCTGAAATCATGTCATCTGAGTATGAAATGAGTATGATGGGTGAACTGACATATTTTCTGGGTCTTCAAGTGAAACAAACCAGTGATGGTATTTTTATAAATCAAGAAAAATATGTTAGAGATTTATTAAAGAAATATCAATTTGATTCAGTCTCATCAAAAGATACTCCCATTTCTGCACCATTAAATTTGGACTCAGATCCCAATGGAAAACAAGTGGATCCCACAAAATATCGTGGTATGGTGGGGTCCCTTATGCACTTAACTGCCAGTAGACCTGACATAATGTTTGAAACATGCCTTTGTGCAAGATTTCAGTCTGATCCCAGAGAAGCACATGCAAATGCTGTTAAAAGGATTTTCAGATACCTTAAAGGTGTCCCCAGACTTGGTCTTTGGTATCCCAAAGGCTCAAGTCTAGATCTAATGGGTTATTCAGATTCTGATCATGCAGGTTGTAAAATAGATAGGAAAAGTACCACATGTAATACCCCAACTAAGGCGGAGCAATGAGATGTACAGAAAGTCGAGTATTCAAAACAAAGGATAATAGATAAACATTCACCATAGCTTTATTTGATAAAAATAATTTTACAATGTACAAGCATGTGAACCAATTCCCAAGTACAATGCGTCCACCATACTTGGATATTAAGTCCACGAAACAAATAACAAATACATGAGATGATATACTACAATGATCAAGGCGGATTCCATTGCCCATCACAAGGTTTGATCTTTGACTCCAAAGTGCAATGCAAACAAACATGATGCATATAATTCCTCAAAGCTTATGCTAATTCCTGAAAAGCATGAAGAAAAAGTGTCAACTACGAAAACGTAGTTGGTGAGTGCATAGGTTTTCAAGTAAATCTCGTTCCATATCCATTTCAAAACTTAGAAAACATGTTATCACTTATCAATATTCCCAAACCACATGACCGACTAAATTCCCATATCAAACTATCAAGTTTTCCAAATTCCATAATGTCACTTCAAAACGTTGTAAATCCATGGTTAATTATAAAGCTCTCATTTTCAAAATCATCGTGAGAGAAAAATATATATCAATCGATTAATCATATATCACACCCAAACCATGCGATCATCAATAATTACCAACCATCAATAATATCAATAACATTTAGCCAAAGGCATAATTTGATGAGTATGTGCTTGAGCCACTACTAAGACCGGTTGTGTCCAAGATAATAAGAAGCACGTGCCGTCAATCACGTTCAATAGTAATAATATTAATAATAGAAGGGGGCGTGGCATGACCCTAATGGGCTTATGGGCTTGACATGAGAACACTCAAATCCTAATGGGCTTATGGGCTTGACATGAGAACACTCAAATCCAATAGGATTTGAGAGTTTTTGTCACTTGCCTATAAATAGTGGGTGTGTGTATGCGTGTTCCAACAAGAGTGTAGAGAGAGAAACAAGCAAATCCTAGAGAGAGAAACTATAAGAACACGCATATAGCTATCTTGTGGGTAGTACTCGATCTCACGCACGAACCGCAAACACACACCCGGTTTGGTTGGCTTGTAGACTGCAGATTATCACGTTGGTTGATAAAGTGCGTCCGGAGAGCCGTTTCACTATAGTAACCAAATTTCACGCAAAGATATATATATATATATATATATATATATATAATAACAAAATACGAGTGTTAGATATATATATATATAGTGATTTATATATCATAAAAGCTAGATATAAAAAACCGTGGGTTATCTCGAGGAATTTCCGCACTTCGACATATCCCTAAGTCAATCTCGGTTTAGTAAGACCCGGGGGACTTACAACTGGTATCAGAGCCATAGGTTTTAACACCTTGGTTCGAGATTGATTTCGGTTTTTTTGGTATCTCGGTTTTTGCGTGTTCTTAGGTGGATAAGTGTTTTCGGGTTCGTTTGAAATAAAGGTTCAAACTTGACACCAAAATCAAACACATCTCAATCCTAACCTCATTTTTTCAAAGTTTCATTGATCAAGTAACAAAATTGGGTTCTAGATCTAAGAAAGATTGAAAAAAGGGTGATATTAGTGTTTGCGTGTTCTTGTACTTCGCGTGTTCCTGAAGTACAGTACTTGCGTGCTTTTGTTACTACCAAGGCAGTTTGCGTGTTCTATTGGTTTGCGCATTCTGTTTGTGTGTTCTTGTGGTTTGAGAGTTCTGGTGGTTTGCGTGTTTCTGACATTCTTGCGTGTTTCATTTGAGAGTTCCTAGTTTGCGTGTTCTTGTATACTTGCGTGTTTTTAAGTTGAACCACATATACAATCCCGCAAATTATCTTAACCAATTAATAATAATGGACCATGAGACCGGTAAGGGTAATTCATTACCCAAGCTGATGATCATTGACCAATACTTTTCGTGGAAAGGTCGATTCGAATCCTTTATGCAATTCATGGACATTAGAATGTGGACTTGTATGACCGAAGGATATAGTGCCCCAACTTATGAGGATAGTGGTGTTAACAAAGTTTATGCTTATCAAGACATGACTGAATCTAATAAAAAACTGTATGAGGCAGAGAAAAAGGCACTATCATGTTTAAAAATGTCATTGCCACAAGAAATATTACATTTATTTAACGGATTCAATACATCTAAAGAACTTTGGTTAGCATTAAAGAATCATTGTGAAGGGGATGAAACACTTAATATGAATCAAAGAGACCTTTTAAAACATCAGTATAACGTATTTAATGGGTTAAGAAGTGAAAACTTAGATCAACTTATTACACGGTATTATCACTTGTTAGCAGAGTTGCAAGCATTTGATGTTACTTACTCTAAGGAGGAAAAGGTCGAGAAATTTTTGAGCTCCTTGCCGGAAAAGTGGAGTAATTACATTACTACTTTGCAGGAGAAAGCAGATTTCTCTGATATGTCCTTCACTTATATAGTTGCTAAGTTCCGGGGACAAGAAATGAAACTAAAGAGGAGGGAAACAGAATATAATAATGCTCAGATTCCCGAGCTTTATCACGATAGACCTACGCCTAATGTGGGTCAAGATTCTCTAAGTGGAAGCACAAGTGCATACCTTAGTGAGGATGTTGATTTACAGAAAATCTCGTTTGACTCTAAAGGGAACATATGTCTTGTTTCAAGTCAGAGCGACAATTTAGGCAACAGTGGATATCCTACCTCCAATGCTAGTTCCACTGTGCCTATAAGTTTCAAATGTGCGGAAAGTCACTTATCCGTTCTTGCGTCATTTGTGACATCATATGAAGTCACAAATGACGCAAGAACGGATAAGTGACTTTCCGCACATTTGAAACTTATAGGCACAGTGGAACTAGCATTGGAGGTAGGATATCCACTGTTGCCTAAATTGTCGCTCTGACTTGAAACAAGACATATGTTCCCTTTAGAGTCAAACGAGATTTTCTGTAAATCAACATCCTCACTAAGGTATGCACTTGTGCTTCCACTTAGAGAATCTTGACCCACATTAGGCGTAGGTCTACCGTAATAAAGCTCGGGAATCTGAGCATTATTATATCCTGCTTCCCTCCTCTTTAGTTTCATTTCTTGTCCCCGGAACTTAGCAACTATATAAGTGAAGGACATATCAGAGAAATCTGCTTTCTCCTGCAAAGTAGTAATGTAATTACTCCACTTTTCCGGCAAGGAGCTCAAAAATTTCTCGACCTTTTCCTCCTTAGAGTAAGTAACATCAAATGCTTGCAACTCTGCTAACAAGTGATAATACCGTGTAATAAGTTGATCTAAGTTTTCACTTCTTAACCCATTAAATACGTTATACTGATGTTTTAAAAGGTCTCTTTGATTCTTTTTAAGTGTTTCATCCCCTTCACAATGATTCTTTAATGCTAACCAAAGTTCTTTAGATGTATTGAATCCGTTAAATAAATGTAATATTTCTTGTGGCAATGACATTTTTAAACATGATAGTGCCTTTTTCTCTGCCTCATACAGTTTTTTATTAGATTCAGTCATGTCTTGATAAGCATAAACTTTGTTAACACCACTATCCTCATAAGTTGGGGCACTATATCCTTCGGTCATACAAGTCCACATTCTAATGTCCATGAATTGCATAAAGGATTCGAATCGACCTTTCCACGAAAAGTATTGGTCAATGATCATCAGCTTGGGTAATGAATTACCCTTACCGGTCTCATGGTCCATTATTATTAATTGGTTAAGATAATTTGCGGGATTGTATATGTGGTTCAACTTAAAAACACGCAAGTATACAAGAACACGCAAACTAGGAACTCTCAAATGAAACACGCAAGAATGTCAGAAACACGCAAACCACCAGAACTCTCAAACCACAAGAACACACAAACAGAATGCGCAAACCAATAGAACACGCAAACTGCCTTGGTAGTAACAAAAGCACGCAAGTACTGTACTTCAGGAACACGCGAAGTACAAGAACACGCAAACACTAATATCACCCTTTTTTCAATCTTTCTTAGATCTAGAACCCAATTTTGTTACTTGATCAATGAAACTTTGAAAAAATGAGGTTAGGATTGAGATGTGTTTGATTTTGGTGTCAAGTTTGAACCTTTATTTCAAACGAACCCGAAAACACTTATCCACCTAAGAACACGCAAACACTAATATCACCCTTTTTTCAATCTTTCTTAGATCTAGAACCCAATTTTGTTACTTGATCAATGAAACTTTGAAAAAATGAGGTTAGGATTGAGATGTGTTTGATTTTGGTGTCAAGTTTGAACCTTTATTTCAAACGAACCCGAAAACACTTATCCACCTAAGAACACGCAAATAGGACTCTCAAAGAAACACGCAAGTACGAGTACAAGAACACGCAAACACTAATATCACCCTTTTTTCAATCTTTCTTAGATCTAGAACCCAATTTTGTTACTTGATCAATGAAACTTTGAAAAAATGAGGTTAGGATTGAGATGTGTTTGATTTTGGTGTCAAGTTTGAACCTTTATTTCAAACGAACCCGAAAACACTTATCCACCTAAGAACACGCAAAAACCGAGATACCAAAAAAACCGAAATCAATCTCGAACCAAGGTGTTAAAACCTATGGCTCTGATACCAGTTGTAAGTCCCCCGGGTCTTACTGAACCGAGATTGACTTAGGGATATGTCGAAGTGCGGAAATTCCTCGAGATAACCCACGGTTTTTTATATCTAGCTTTTATGATATATAAATCACTATATATATATATATATATATATAATATATATATATATATCTCTATATATATATATATATATATATATCTTTGCGTGAACATAAACACTCGTATTTGGTTACTATAGTGAAACGGCTCTCCGGACGCACTTTATCAACCAACGTGATAATCTGCAGTCTACAAGCCAACCAAACCGGGTGTGTGTTTGCGGTTCGTGCGTGAGATCGAGTACTACCCACAAGATAGCTATATGCGTGTTCTTATAGTTTCTCTCTCTAGGATTTGCTTGTTTCTCTCTCTATACACTCTTGTTGGAACACGCATACACACACCCACTATTTATAGGCAAGTGACAAAAACTCTCAAATCCTATTGGATTTGAGTGTTCTCATGTCAAGCCCATAAGCCCATTAGGATTTTTATACAGAGACATATATGTGTCCCATATTTATGTGAATTTTGAATAAATTTTTAGACATTGATTACTACCTCTAAAAATTACAAAACCAAAGTTGGTCAGAATGCTTGCTGCTGGTGTGACCCAAAATGTTTTATAAAGGATTTCTATGATGAACCTTTAAGAAAAATCCCCCAATTTTATTTTATGTTTAGTACCAATAGAATTTACTTTCCACCAAGTATGACCTCCTGGAACCTTATGGTTTAGGAGATAAAAATTGTTAAAGTTGATAAAATATTCAGACAAACGTGCAGTTTTGACCAGTTATAGTATAAAAATCATATCTTTTGTTTGGCTCAGTATTTTCGAGTGATTCCAGTTGGTGATTAAACTTAACTCATTTGTCTACAACTTTTATTTTGAAAGTTTTTCTTGAATCGGCCCTCACATGCTCAGTTTATCCGTTCCAAGACAGAAAATGGATTTTTGTCAGAAAGTATTTGGGTCCAAACAACTCACCAATGACTTAGTTTGCTTATCTTACACTCTTAATCACCTCTCACATGTTTGTTATTCACTTTTGTCTTATTTTAACATCAAATATACAGATTATTAACAATTTCAAGAGCATCAATCATCAACTAAAACTGAATTTAAACAAAACTTAATCAACAAAAGATAGTCCTTACAAAAATCATCCAAAAAGTGAATGCATGTGACCATCTAACCATTTTAACAACAAAACTTTTATTAAATCTTTCTTGCAAAAACAAAATGAGTTTATTTATGAAAAATCACTGAAAGTAGGCTTCATTTTTATCAACAAAAACCGATTTTGTAAAGATCCATCAACAAATTTGAAGCTTTGTCATGAACTATCACTTTTGGGTCTTATTTGAGTTGAATCCTTGAATCTTTCCTCTAGATCTTGACATGCAATGGCATGAAAGGAAAGATTCTATCAACATGCTCTCATTAAGTGTATTCTCAAGAAGAAAATCAAAGATAAACATGGTTTTTGATAAAGATCTTTTAGTATAAACAAAAACAAGATAGATTAAACAAAGAGATGAAGATTTATACCCTTGATAAGTTCGGTTTTGAAGATGGTTTTTGGGCAGAATTTTCGTGGCCTATAAAGCTTCAAATAACCCTTGAATCTTGCTTGTAATAACCCCAAATCCTAGCTTGATATAACCCTTGATTAATTCTTAACAAACCCTTATTATTATTATTGTTAGTATTGTGTGTTTGGGGCCGGCCAAAGGGGGGGGGGGAAATGAAGGTTTTTATCTATTTTTTTTTTAAGTGTTGTGTATGTAAGTATGTAAGAGTGTATGTATAGATTAAGTGTATATTTAAGGTGTATTTGTTTTGTAAGAGTAATATATATTTATTTGTAGTGTAAGTTAATTATTTGTCCTAGTATATATATGTATATATGTATGTGTGTCGTGTGTATGTGTATATACATACATATTTTGTGTATTAATTGTTACTTAAGCCTTTATTTATAATTTTGTATTTAATTAGACATATATATACTTATTATTATCATTCAAGCACTTTTATGTGCATATTGGTTTATAAATATATTTTTAAGATGGTCATTTTATTTCCAAGTCCATTTATACTCTGATTGGCTTGGTGATTAAATTGTTGAACATTTATAAGGATTTTTGGTTGTTATCACTACATGTGAGTCTTGTATAATTATTTTTATAACTTAACTTCTCGAATTAAAATTTCTGTTCTATATTGTTATTATTTGAGTTGTTGACCTGTTTGGTTTCTCAGATGCTTGGTGGTTTAAATCACATTCTTATAGAATTGTCATTATGTGTTTACTTGGAGATTGTCTTGGATAATTATAGTTATTGTTTATGGCATTTCTAAGGCAACTGGCTTTCTTTTGGCATTCTATTGAACTAGAGGGCAAATATCACCGTGCCCTATATGTCTAGAAGCTCAAATCTCTTAATAAACCTTTAGGGATAGATACCTAGATAATTATAAGTAAATTGTCCTAGTCGGAAATTGAGGGTTGTTACATATTTCATCATTGGTTATGAAGATTTAACCAAATTCATGATTTACATAATTTATTTATTTATTTATATACCTTTTAATTACCATTTAAATTCAATAAATCATGGAAATTCTTAGAAATCACCACACAACCTTTTGGCTAAAAATCCCAGGCCTTTTAGGCAACTTTTATCAAGATAAATTCATATCAATTCAACCTCTCTTGTGTCTTGCTTATTTTGAGGACTTTAAGCTTAAAAATCGTTTACCGAAATAGTGATTTTAGCCTCATTTCTTAAGCAATTCAAGTGCTTTAAAATGGATTTTCATCCTTATTTCATTATTTACAGAATGTTCATCATATTTTGGTATTTAAAGTCGTGATAGTGGTGGTGGTGTGATATGTGCAATTTAGAGCTTTCGGTTAGTGCTTATATGAACTGAAGTAGTGATTTGTAGGCTTGTCTTTGCTATTTAACAACCATGTTAAGTTTTATGACTTTTATTTGACATATTCACAGTAGGTTTGGGATATATTTTGTTCCAAGATTGTTGGCGTTGATTTTTAGCACTTATTTTTTTGAAATGTTGACTAGTCATTCAAGGTTAAATTCAATTATTTGGACATTGGTGATTTTTCTACAGAGACATATATGTGTCCTACAGTTATCTAAATTTTTACTAAATTTTTAGACATTGTTTACTACTTCCAAAAACTACAAACCCAAGTTGGTCAGAATGCTTGCTGCTGTGCGACCAGAAACGTTTTATAATAGATTTCTATGATAAACCTTTAAGAAAAATTCCCCAATTTTAATTTATGTTTAGGACACCTTGAAATCAACTTCCACCAAGGATGACCTCCTGGAACCTTATGGATTAGGAGATAAAAATTGTCAATGTTGATAAAACATTCAGACAAAAATGCAGTTTTGACCAGTTTTAGTAGAAAAATCATATCTTTTGTTTTGTTCAGTATTTGTGGGTGATTCCAGTTGGTGGTAAAGCTAGACTCACGTATCTACATTTTCTCTTTTATGGCCAACACCCAGATCGTCCAGTTTAAACCATTTTTACACGCTCCAAGTTCAAATACAGATTCTGTGAACTTTCTTGGTAACATAAAAGCATGTTTGCTTAATTTTAATTTATCCAACCACTTATTTTGGTAACCCCAATACTTTTTATCCATCTTAATTCATCCTTTAACATTTTATTAGTGTTTTCCACAGATTTTATTAATATCCTCATGGACAAATCATTTGATGAAAGTGATGAATGTATATTGTGTTCTTGTGATTTTCGGTTAGTGATTTTGTGCATAGTTTTGCCTTGATTCATATGAAATCCATATTTCTTGCAATATATTTATAAAATCCAGAATATTATACTTCTTTTAACATATTTTTCACTTAAAACAAGTCCGTATCCATCTCATAATCCAACAACAAGATTCAACTTTCTTAGATCTAACATGCATGCATTCATCTCATCATTTTCAATACAAATCTTTATCCATCTTTCATCCATCAATATAAAAACTACTTTTTAATGAAAAATCACAGAAATATTGCCATCAAAATATATAAAAATATATTCATCTTTCTAACAAAAAGTCACTTTACAAGCTATTAATTCATAACAACACTTTTAGGTCTTAAACTTGTTGAATCCTTGAATCTTTCTTCTAGATCTCGACATGCATGAGCATGAGGAAGAAGATTCTATCAACTTGCCCTCATCAAGTGTGTTTTTCAAAGAAATCAAGAAGAAAATATAGAATTTTGGTAAAGATCTTTGAATATAACTAAAAACAAGATTAATCTAACAAAGAGATGAAGATATATACCCTTGATGAACTCGGTTTTGAGATGAGAATATGGCAGAATTTTCATGGCTTCCTATGCTCCTAATAACCCTTAATCCAAGCTTAAAATAACCCTTAATCCTTACTTGAATCAACCCTTGTTTAATCCTTAACAAACCCTTATTATTAATACAAGTTTAAATTGATTTTTGTCTTCATTTTCTTGTTTTTCTTGAACCGTAAATAAAAGAGAAAAAGAAGAGAAAAGTGAGTTTTGAGAGAAAAGATGGAAGAGTGTGTGTTGGGGAGAGGAGAAAGTGATGAGACATGGAGGAATGGTTGAGTGTTGGGGGTAATATTTCTTGGAAGCGTAAGGAATAAAGTACTAGTTGTATTTTGATTGGGCAATGGGCTTTGGGGAGGGCATATAGCCGATTCTTTTACTTCTAATTTGAAAGGGAAATGTATTTTTGTTAGTTGTTAGTACATATGTATGTAATATATGTATAGGTGCTTGCATGTACTAGTTTGTATTCTTTTATGGTACAATGGTGTATATATATATATTTATTATTATTTAATCATATATATAAACCGTAAAAATAACTTTTAAGATGGTCATTTTATATTTCTATGTTCAAATGCACCTTAATTAGCTTGGTGTTTGAATTGTTGGGCACTTGTGAAGATTTATAATTGTTATCTCAACTTGTGAGTCTTACATTATTATTTATATACTTATCTTCTTGAAATAAATTTTTGTTCATTGCTATTCCATTAAGCTCAATTAGAACTTAATTATAGTTTGAGATTGATATTTTAGGGGCATTATCTACTAGCTTCTAGTAAAACTATGGCTTGCGGGATCATAGGCAACATAACTAGCATATATATATAATATTAAAAATGAGGGTTGTTACATAGTTATCTATGGTATTTCATTGAACTAGAGGCAATTATCACTATGCCTTAATGTCTAGAAGGTCAATTCTCTTGATAAACCTCTAGGGATAGATACCTAGATAAATATAAGTAAGTTGTCCTAGTCGGAAATTGAGGGTTGCTACACCACAGGTGGTTGTCATTTCCTAGGTGGCAAATTGGTTAGTTGGACAACCAAGAAGCAAACTGCAGTATCACTTTCCACAGCTGAAGTTGAATACATTTCTACAGCCGGTTGCTGTGCTCAGATTTTGTGGATGAAGAACCAACTAACTGATTATGGTGTTAAGTATACAAAAACTCCAATCTTTTGTGATAACACCAGTGCCATTTCCATCTCTCACAATCCTGTAATGCACTCCAAAACCAAGCATATCGACCTCAGGTGTCATTTTATAAGAGATCACATTATTAAAGGTGACATTGAACTTCATTTCATTCCCACTGATAAACAACTCGCTGATGTTTTTACAAAACCTTTGGATGTCAAAACGTTTAAACATCTCATTAGTGAGTTAGGTATGCTAAATCCTGTATAGCATTACCTCAGGGGGAAGTGTCAAATATTTTTTGTTTAAAAGAATTTTTCTCTAAGGGGGAACTTTGCTTTCTGAAAAATATTTTGTCTGAAATGCCTCAGAATTTCTGAAATGATTTCAGAATAATTGTGTAAACTGAGATGGTTCAGATTCCTTAAATCTGACCATGCTTAGATTTTGTGTGTTAATTCTGAGATGAGTCAGTCCTTTATAGTGTCTTTTGGATACTTGGTCGTTGTGTGTACACGTGAAGGTTACTGTATACGTTTGAATAAAAATACCTTTTTGCTGACGTGGCACACAAGTGGCGCCGTAAATGTAAAAGTGATCATCACTTTTTATTAATGAAAGTTGAACTGTTTTCCAAAAGTGGGGTCCCTAACTGCTTTGCATTAAATGCGGACGTATACCCAAAATTATTTCAGATTTCAAACCCGATCAAAATCAATTTCAAATAAAATAATATTTTCTTTTTGGTTTGAATTTTCATTTTATTTATTTTGTAAAAACCTTTTGTATTCCATCATAAATATAAATACCTTTTTCCGAAAACAATTCCTTCATTTACTTTACTTTTCATTTACTCCCAATCATCATTCTCTATCTATTTCTTTCTTGTTCCAAATTCCAAAACCCTAAAATCATCATTCTTTTCATTTTTCCCTTGTAGAAATAATGGCTAAACCTGCTTCTCAAGCCAAATTACTAATAGCTTTCGAATACAAACCATCTAAAGCAGTCAAGCCTAGTGCGGCATGGCCAAAAGGGTTTGAACCATCGACCCTTAGGTTTAACATGAATAACTTTGTAGCTGCACTAAATGCAAAACATAAAACGTTAATGGGGAGGATAAATAAATTCCTTGAACAATCCCCTCTCCGTTATGCTTTGACTGCAAATCCTCAAGTAATGTATCATCGATACTTACTTGAATTCTTTTATACTGCTACAATAAGCAAGGATGAAAAATCCATTGCTTTTTCTTTATAAGAGCACAAAGCAGTATATCCTTTCTCTTGTTGGGTTTCGGGAGGCTCTTTAATTGAACTACCTTTCTTCTCCTTCAGCCTATGCAAAAAGGCTTAAGGGAATCAATTTCAGGGAGGTTTTGCGTGACATGGGTTATAATGACATGATCGACGCTGATGGCAATCAGAAGACATCTGGACACATCATTTTGTCTGGATTTGGTAATTGTTGGAGATATTTTTTGACTCAAATTGCCGAGTGCCTTGGAGGAAACTGGGTGGATTGGACCAGATTTCCTTGCCACAGGTTGAAATGGGTTACTATTTGTGGCATGGGATTGAGGTAGACTTCGCTGAGATTCTTTTCTCTCAGTTGCTTACAGAGTTAAAGGGAAAAAGAAGTCTACATATCTCATTTCCCAGATTTCTAAGCATCTGCTTTATGGCATTCCTTGGAGATGCATATCATGAAGAGGGGCTTGAGTCTTCAGCAACGGAGTTCTGCAGGGATCTATCAAAGGCATCCACTTCAGAACCAGAACCAGAACTCTCTGCTGAAATGATTCAGGTATTTAATAAAACTGAAACAGCACGACCGGCTAGCTCAGAAAGGTCACCAAGCGGGTCGCAAAAGAATGCGAGACCTATTGGTGCACCTAGTGGCAAAATGTTGAAGTTCTTCAAATCCCAAACAACTTCTTCTACCCAGCCACCTCCCTCATCCACTGACCAACCTGAGGATCTCCCATAAGGTCCCTTAGGATCTCCAAAGGGCTTGTTAAAACGTTGTAAATATAAGCAGTCCTCACAGCTCAAGGACACTAGTGCCGAAGCTAACCCTTCTGGTTCTTCCCAACAAGAACCAGGAGAATCGAGTCAAAGGGACAACCCACAAGCAACCATCCCCAAAACTTCTTTAGGAGGGGATGGTGAAGAAAATATAAGTGAGCCCGCCCAACTCACATTAGAGCCTGAGTCTGCATAAGCACCCCCTGTAACTTCACAAATGTCACACTCTCTTGATGCACGAATTGATGAAGTCTTTGGTTTAGCTAACAATTCATAAATATGGTGATGATGCATCTGCAGCAGTAGTTGTTGAACCAGAAGCAGGCTCAGGCACCAGTGGTCTGAACCTGGGCATATCTGATCAGACTGCAGTTTCGACTGACCTCTGGGATGAAGATGAGCCACCTCAAGGGAATCTTGATTCCTTTGCTGACTTTGAGTTTGATGAGGGCTTACTAGAGCAGAATCAGTCTTCTGATTCTGAGCCAACCTTCATGTTAGAAATCCAAAAATAGTGATAAATTGTAATCTAGATTAGAGGAATTTCTTGTTGTTAATTCATAAATAAATGATTACTAAGGTTGAGGGGCTAATTGTGACAATTAGCATAATTGTAGAATTAGACTATAAATAGCCCTCTCATACCTTAGAGATCATAACATTACACATAACTTTACATATAACCTTTGTAAAAACTTTTCCATAACTTTTAATACCTACGATTCTCTCTCAAAACACACACAAACACTAAGAACACACACTATCCAAACCGCCATTGATGAATTGAATTCAGTGATAGAAATCGTGTTATAACAAGTGGTATCAGAGCAAAACATCAATCAGATGACGATCCATAACTGAATTCAATCACAAATTCAACAAAATCAAAATTATTTACAATTCTGTTCGTATTTTTTACCTACTGGTTCATCAAAATTCACACTTCAAATCACATAAAATCACAATTATTTGTTCACCAATAGATTCGTGGTTGTTGAAAACATAATCATGTCAAGTTTCAAGTTCCAATTCAATCTAATTCTCGAGATTGAATTTTGTGTTTTTGGCGCGAATTTGAGGGATTTGAATCTATTGTGTTTTGTGTTGAATTTTGTTCATAAATTGGTTGCGGACGTGAATACAATCAGTTTGCAAGTGATTTCGTGATTTAACTCCCAGTAATTCAAAAGATATTGAAGATTTTTTTGTCATTAATGGAGTTTTTGGTTAAAACTGACATTCTGGTGAAGAAGATGACACAAAGACGATCTTCACTAGGACGATCTTCCCAAGATCATCTTAGTATTTGAAAGCTCGTTTTTCTTTCTTGTGTTCTTGACAAGTGTGTGGTGAAGTGTTTGTTTTCTGGCTAATTAATCCGAAAGGATTGGTTTGGTCAATTCAAATACTTATAAGTTTTGAGAAAGAAACCTAAGACGATCTTCACTAAGATCGTCTCATTTCTTCAAAATCTAAGACGATCTTCACCAAGATCGTCCCATTTCTTCGAAACCTAAGACGATCTTCACTAAGATCGTCTCATTTCTTCAAAATCTAAGACGATCTTCACCAAGATCGTCCCATTTCCTCTGAACTTAAGACGATCTTCAACCAAGATCGTCCCAATCGTTTTCCAGATCATTTCAATCCAAATTCATTTCAATTCAAGATCGTTTTATCCAAGATCATTTAATTCAAAGTCATTTCATTTCAAGACCGTTTCATTTCAAGATCGTTTCAATTTCAAGACTTAACCAAATTTCTTCAAAATCTTAGAACGATCTCACACAAGACGATCTCACCTAGGACGATCTCACCTAGGACGATCTTGCTCAAGACGATCTCACACAAGACGATCTCACCTAGGACGATCTCACCTAGGACGATCTTGCTCAAGACGATCTCACACAAGACGATCTCACCCAGGACGATCTTCTCAAGATCGTTTCATTTTCTGTTCTTAATTCAATCCAATCTTTCAAATCAAATCAATCTCAAAGGGCTTCTCGTGAAGCATTGGCATTGGGTTCAGATACAAGACCTCCAGTTCTCTACCGTGGTTCCTATGGACTATGGAAGAAAAGATTTATGGACTATGTGGAAAGTCAAACAAATGGTCATATGATGAAAGATTCCATCCTTAATGGACTTGCCGTTCATCGCCATCCCACTACTGATGCAATAATTCTAACTCCTGATCTTTTGAATGCTGAACAAAAAGATCGAACAGCTGCAGATAACAGAGCTAGGTCATGCTTATACAAAGCTCTACCGGATGAAATCTATGGCTCTATTGATTCTTATGATACAGCCAAGGAGATATGGGATGAGGTGGCTAGACAGATGGAAGGAGCTGACGTGACTTCGACGATAAGATTGACCAATATTTTGACTGAGTTTGACAACTTCGCGAAATTGCCTAATGAAACTCTTGAAGCTGTCTACTACAGATTCTGCAATGTCATAAATGAGCTGAGGAAGAACAATGTCAAGAAAACAGAGATTGAGCTAAACATCAAATTCATCAAAGCTCTTGGTCCAGAATGGGAAGATTTTGGAACACAGATCAAGCAACATCAAAATCTGACCAAGTTCACCATTCATACTCTTTATGAATCTTTCAAACTCAATGAAAACCAAGTCCTAAACAAAGCTTCATCAAACAAAATGCCAGAAGTTGTATCTTCTGATCCTTTGGCATTGATAGTTGAGAAGAAGATTTCTGAAGCTCTTAACAGGCAAATGGTAGTTGTTTCTTCGTCTGATGAGGAGGGAGATGATCTGATGGCTACAAGAGATGGTGTTTCAGATGAACTATATCAAGCTCTTTCCGCGGTAACAAAGCATTTCAAGAGGAAATTTTACAAAGCGAGACCAACAAACAACAATCTCCGCACTTCTTCTACAAGTGCATTTCCCAAGAAGGAACACTATCATCCAAGGAGTAATGAGCAAGGTGAAGCTAATGGATCAAGGTATGGTGAAAAGAAGGAAATTTATGAGAAACAAGTTGTTGAGAAAGGTAAGGCATCAGACAAAAAGTGCTACAATTGTGGTATTCCTGGACATTTTGCTGTTGATTGCAAACAACCTCGAAAGCGGAACTATGAGTATTACAAGCAGAAGATGCTGTTAGCCAAACAAGTCGAAGCAGGACATGCATTGCTAGCTGAAGATGACAAATGGCTGTTACTCACAGATGATGAAGATCAAGATCTCTCTGCTAATGTTTGCTATATGGCAAGGTTGGCCAAGAACAAAGTCTTTAAAGAAGAAAGCACTGATGATGAATACCCAGATGATGAGGTAAATCTCGACTCTACTTTTTCTTTGATTAAGGACAAAGAGTCATGTAGATTAGCCCTATCAAATTTGATAACTCATATCAACTCTTTAGCCAACAAAAACAAAAAGTTGAAAAATAGTATTTCATTTTCTAAAAGTGAATTTTCAAAACTTCTGGAAGAACATTCCAAATTACTTTTTGAACATGATGCTATTAAACAAGATTTTCAAGCATACAAAGATGAGATGTTGGTCAAAGAATGTGAGTTGAATGTCTCTCCTGATTCTAAGTTATTACAAAAATGTCAAAATCTTGAAAAGACCATTCATGATCTTGAAAAGGCCAATCAAGATCTTGAAATTCAAAAGACCAATGAATGGCTTCGGGAAAATGCAAGACAAATGGATGTTGATATTCTTAATAAAAAGCTCCAAGAAGCTAAACCAAACAATGTTGAATTCGAAAGGAAGATTTCTGATTTAAATCATAATTGTTTTCTAAAAGGCATTGAGATTGAGAATCTTGAAAAACAAGTTGAGGAATTTAAAAAGAATATACTTTTCTATCAAGAAAAGTTATATAAAGTTGAACAAAATCCTCTCTTGAATTTCACTGCCTATTTCAACAAGTCAAAAATTGACAAAACAGAACTTCTTCTAGGGTTGGGATTTGAGAATATCACACCATTGCAAAAAGCCAAAGAGGAAATTGAACCCTTGTATGATGAAAAATTCCTACGTCTTGGTATGATACAACAATTTATTCGTCCATTGGATGACGAATTTGAGACTGGTGAAGTTGAGAGAATACCAAAACAAGAATTTTTGGTTAATTATGATGCAATAAATGATTCATACAAAACAAAAGAATCTTCAATTTTCAAATTGGAAGAAATTGAATCAAATTTTCAAAACCAAGAATCTGTCTGTACTCCACCTAAACCAACTAAAATGTATTTTCCAACTACATTTTTGGAAAAACAAATAGAAGGTTTACAACAAAAGGTACAATCTCAACAAAAAGTTATTGATCATCTCAAGTCTCAAAGTCCGAATTCAGAGGATAAATGTATTGTTGTTGATACTAAGAAAGTTTGTGAGATTGCTTCTACTCAAACTGACCAAAGTGCTTTAGTAGACAATTCTACACAAACTACTTGTGATTCATCTACCAATACCTCTACTCAAACCTTGACTGATTCTTTTGGATGTACTTGTCAAAATACTGCTACATTTATAGCTGAGGATTATGTGCAATCTGATTTTTCTAATGAAGAACTTGCATATAGTTTAGTTTTGATATGGTACTTCTATAGGTTTTTCACATGCAACAATGTTGATGAGTTAGTTGTTCACCCTAAGCCTAGTGCTGGTATAGGTGTTGATACTTCTACTCAATTTTTTTGTGAAACCAAAGATGTGTCAGTTCAAGTTGACCTAATTTCCGAGACTAACCATGATGTGAAGTTGGACACCAAGATTCCTGATTTTTCAAAATTTTCAACTAAATCTGAAATTAATCAATCTCCATTGAAATTTTCTTTTTCAAAAGATTTCACGAAAGATGATTTTGATAAATTCATGGAGGGGGAATATGTTTTTGATTCAGAAACTGAGAAAAAAAAAAAAAAAAAAAAAAAAAAAAAAAAAAAAAAAAAAAAAAAAAAAAAAAAAAAAAAAAAAAAAAAAAAAAAAAAAAAAAAAAAAAAAAAAAAAAAAAAAAAAAAAAAAAAAAAAAAAAAAAAAAAAAAAAAAAAAAAAAAAAAAAAAAAAAAAAAAAAAAAAAAAAAAAAAAAAAAAAAAAAAAAAAAAAAAAAAAAAAAAAAAAAAAAAAAAAAAAAAAAAAAAAAAAAAAAAAAAAAAAAAAAAAAAAAAAAAAAAAAAAAAAAAAAAAAAAAAAAAAAAAAAAAAAAAAAAAAAAAAAAAAAAAAAAAAAAAAAAAAAAAAAAAAAAAAAAAAAAAAAAAAAAAAAAAAAAAAAAAAAAAAAAAAAAAAAAAAAAAAAAAAAAAAAAAAAAAAAAAAAAAAAAAAAAAAAAAAAAAAAAAAAAAAAAAAAAAAAAAAAAAAAAAAAAAAAAAAAAAAAAAAAAAAAAAAAAAAAAAAAAAAAAAAAAAAAAAAAAAAAAAAAAAAAAAAAAAAAAAAAAAAAAAAAAAAAAAAAAAAAAAAAAAAAAAAAAAAAAAAAAAAAAAAAAAAAAAAAAAAAAAAAAAAAAAAAAAAAAAAAAAAAAAAAAAAAAAAAAAAAAAAAAAAAAAAAAAAAAAAAAAAAAAAAAAAAAAAAAAAAAAAAAAAAAAAAAAAAAAAAAAAAAAAAAAAAAAAAAAAAAAAAAAAAAAAAAAAAAAAAAAAAAAAAAAAAAAAAAAAAAAAAAAAAAAAAAAAAAAAAAAAAAAAAAAAAAAAAAAAAAAAAAAAAAAAAAAAAAAAAAAAAAAAAAAAAAAAAAAAAAAAAAAAAAAAAAAAAAAAAAAAAAAAAAAAAAAAAAAAAAAAAAAAAAAAAAAAAAAAACATGTGGCACCGTGGCTGGAGGTACCGAGACTGTACACCAGCCATCTAGTATGTTCCTTTGTGTTTTTGAGAATGTACGACAAAATCAAAGTGAAAACAAAAGTGGAATCACAAAAACCATTGTCCAAAGCTCCAACTTCATATTACTCAAAGAAACGAGTTAAGACCAAACTCGTCAAGACTGAACCAAAGACCATTAAGGTAGAAACCTTTATTGCTACCCCTGTGAAACATGTCAAAAAGGAACAAGCTGAGACTCCACACAGGACAAAGTACACCAAAGTGATACTTCCGAAAGACTACCCTAATGCTTCTCAATCTAGCTCTCAATCTAGTTCTATACCTAAGGTATCTAAGTCTAGCACAGTTTCGCTAACTAAGGATGCATTAAATGGTACAACTAGATATAGGGATAGATATGGATGGTTTTCTCATGATAAACCAAAGAAGCAAGAAGTTTCCTCACCTCCAAAAGATTCCAAAAAGATGAAAGTGTTTAAAACTCCTAGTTCTAATTTTCTTAATTTCAATTCAACAGGTGGAAAGAGTATAACTAGTGGTGCTGAATGGGTTGCTAAGACATTAGTACCTAAGATCACTAGTAATCAAAAGGATGTTGAGAAAAAGAAGAAAACAAAGAGGAGAAAGCATGTTAATAGGAGGAAGGGTGTTCATGTTAGTAAAAACAATTTTTCTTTGTTAAATAATGTTGAAAATGCCAAGGCAAGGCCTTGTGAGCTTGTAAACAATCTTAATTCCCGTACTTGTGTGACTGATGTTGATGCTTGTAGACATGTTACTTTTAATTCTCATGTGAATGTTCGTACTTTTTATTCAAATGTGTTTGTTGATAATGTGCTTGTCAATGCTTATGTTGATTCAAATACATGTTTGAATGCGATTCCTAAGTTATATACCCTTCCTGTTTTAACTAACCATAAAGGACCCGTCTTCAAGTGGGTACCTAAAAACAGTTAAATTTCTTTGATTGCAGGAAATAACCATCTGTGTTTGGATACTCGATTCCGGGTGTTCGAAGCACATGACTGGAAATAAATCTTTGCTCAAGAATTTTGTTGAAAGATTCATGGGAACAGTTCGCTTTGGAAACAACAATTTCGCTCCTATCTTAGGTTATGGAGACATTGAAAGAAATGGAATTATCATCAAGAAAGTTCACTATGTTGAAGGATTAAGTCACAACTTGTTCAGTGTTGGACAATTCTGTGATAACAATCTTCAAGTTCTGTTTCGAAAATCTCTTTGCAAAGTCCAAACTCTAGATGGAGTTGATATTCTTTGTGGTGACCGTGATGATAATCTTTTTACCGTCAATCTCGATGATAATCAACCAACCGATGATATTTGTCTCATTTCAAAGGCTACTTCAAAGAATTCTTGGTTATGGCATAGAAGGCTGTCGCATCTGAATTTTCAAACCATCAATATTTTGGTCAACAAGCATCTTGTTAAAGGCTTACCTGACTATAAGTATGAAAGTGAGCATGTTTGTCCTTCTTGTGCTGTTGGGAAGATTAAGAGAGCTTCTCATAAACCAAAGAAATCTCCAAATTCTTTAGCACCTCTTCATTTGCTTCACATGGATCTTTGTGGGCCGATGAAAGTAGAAAGCCGAAATGGGAAGAAATACATCTTGGTTATTGTTGATGATTATTCAAGATATACTTGGGTCAAGTTCCTTGCATCACTAATACTCAAGTAAATCTTCAACTTCCAGTTCGTTACATCCGTTCGGATAACGGAACTGAGTTCAAGAATGCTGTTTTTGATGAATTCTGCAAATCCAAAGGTATCACTCATCAATTCTCAGCAGTTCGCACCCCAAAACAAAACGGTGTTGTTGAAAGGAGAAATAGATTGCTGGTTGAAGCAGCAAGGACAATGCTTGCTTATTCCAAATTGCCATCCAATATGTGGGCTGAAGCTGTTGACACTGCATGTCACACTCAGAATCGGTCCATTATCAATCAGCGTTTCGAAAAGACTCCTTATGAGGTTATTAACAAACGCAAACCCAACATCAACTACTTTCATATATTTGGGTGTGTTTATTATACTTTGAATGATCGGGAGAATCTTGGAAAGTTCGAGAAGAAAGGTGATGAAGGATATTTTGTTGGTTATTCTAAAACATCAATTGCCTATCGAATCTATAATCGTCGAACCAACACAATTCAAGAAACAATGAATGTTTGGTTTGATGAGATGTCAGGCATGATTTTTGAGCAAGAAAGTTTGCTACCAACAAGTAATGATCCAAGTGCTTCAAGTACTTCTACAAGGAATTCTACCTTAGCTTCAAAATTCAAGAAGTTTCCAACTCCAACAAGTGATGAATTAGATATTCTTTTTGAAGAATTCTATAATCAAAAGGATGTTGAGAAAAAGAAGAAAACAAAGAGGAGAAAGCATGTTAATAGGAGGAAGGGTGTTCATGTTAGTAAAAACAATTTTTCTTTGTTAAATAATGTTGAAAATGCCAAGGCAAGGCCTTGTGAGCTTGTAAACAATCTTAATTCCCGTACTTGTGTGACTGATGTTGATGCTTGTAGACATGTTACTTTTAATTCTCATGTGAATGTTCGTACTTTTTATTCAAATGTGTTTGTTGATAATGTGCTTGTCAATGCTTATGTTGATTCAAATACATGTTTGAATGCGATTCCTAAGTTATATACCCTTCCTGTTTTAACTAACCATAAAGGACCCGTCTTCAAGTGGGTACCTAAAAACAATTAAATTTCTTTGATTGCAGGAAATAACCATCTGTGTTTGGATACTCGATTCCGGGTGTTCGAAGCACATGACTGGAAATAAATCTTTGCTCAAGAATTTTGTTGAAAGATTCATGGGAACAGTTCGCTTTGGAAACAACAATTTCGCTCCTATCTTAGGTTATGGAGACATTGAAAGAAATGGAATTATCATCAAGAAAGTTCACTATGTTGAAGGATTAAGTCACAACTTGTTCAGTGTTGGACAATTCTGTGATAACAATCTTCAAGTTCGTTACATCCGTTCGGATAACGGAACTGAGTTCAAGAATGCTGTTTTTGATGAATTCTGCAAATCCAAAGGTATCACTCATCAATTCTCAGCAGTTCGCACCCCAAAACAAAACGGTGTTGTTGAAAGGAGAAATAGATTGCTGGTTGAAGCAGCAAGGACAATGCTTGCTTATTCCAAATTGCCATCCAATATGTGGGCTGAAGCTGTTGACACTGCATGTCACACTCAGAATCGGTCCATTATCAATCAGCGTTTCGAAAAGACTCCTTATGAGGTTATTAACAAACGCAAACCCAACATCAACTACTTTCATATATTTGGGTGTGTTTATTATACTTTGAATGATCGGGAGAATCTTGGAAAGTTCGAGAAGAAAGGTGATGAAGGATATTTTGTTGGTTATTCTAAAACATCAATTGCCTATCGAATCTATAATCGTCGAACCAACACAATTCAAGAAACAATGAATGTTTGGTTTGATGAGATGTCAGGCATGATTTTTGAGCAAGAAAGTTTGCTACCAACAAGTAATGATCCAAGTGCTTCAAGTACTTCTACAAGGAATTCTACCTTAGCTTCAAAATTCAAGAAGTTTCCAACTCCAACAAGTGATGAATTAGATATTCTTTTTGAAGAATTCTATAATTCAAAACCGATTCATGATCAAGAACCTCATGTCATCGTTGAACCAATTCAAAACAATGAACCTCTTCATAACAACGATCCAGTTCCTGACAACATTCATGAATCTTCATCAAGTTCTTCAGAGCAAGAATCCTCTTCTACTGATATTTCTCCACCATCCTCTCATGATAATTCTTCTCAAGTGAATGTTCAAGAACAAACTTCTCGATTAACTCAGACAACAAATCCATTGGACACTCCAAATGTGTATGTACCACTTGATTTTGATCATCCAGCTTATGAGGAAAGAGTTATACCAAGTTATGACTCCATCTCTCAACAAAACTCAAGTTTTAATGATGGTGATGTTGATCTTCAACAACAAGATCCTCTTCCTCATGCTCACAAGTGGACACGAATGCAAAAAGACCATCCTACTGATCAAATAATTGGAGATCCACAAGCAGGAGTAACTACTCGTACTTCAGTAAATGAGTGTCTTGTTGCACTTTCTCTTAGCAACATCGAACCCAAAACCGTATCTGAAGCTCTTCGTGATCCAGAGTGGGTTAAGGCAATGCAAGATGAACTCGCGCAATTTGAAAGACTGAAGGTATGGAGATTAGTTACAAATCCTAGAAAAGATGATCCAATAGGAACAAAGTGGATATTCAAAAACAAAAAGGATGAGAATGGAGTGGTAGTAAGAAATAAAGCTCGACTTGTTGCAAAGGGTTATTGCCAATAACCTGGTGTTGACTTCGACGAAACTTTTGCTCCAGTAGCAAGAATGGAGGCCATTCGGATATTCTTAGCTTATGCCGCATTCAGAAACTTTACTGTGTTTCAAATGGATGTGAAGACTGCCTTCTTGAATGGTGACCTCAAAGAAGAAGTTTACGTTGATCAACCAGAAGGTTTTGTTGATCCTCAAAGGCCAAACCATGTCTACAGGTTAGACAAGGCTCTCTACGGTCTTAAGCAAGCACCCCGAGCATGGTATGATTCTTTAACTACTTTCTTACTAAGAGGTGGCTTTACCAAAGGCACAATTGACCCTACCTTGTTCATTCGCAAACAAGGTAAGCACGTTCTACTTGTTCAAATATATGTTGATGACATTATTTTTGGGTCGACCAGTCAAACATTTTGCTGAAACTTTTCATCTCTTATGGTTAATCATTTTGAAATGAGCATGATTGGGGAAATGAATTATTTTTTGGGTCTTCAAATCAAACAATTACCAACTGGTATTTTTATATCACAAGGTAAATACATAAATGATATGTTGAAAAAGTTTGACATGACTTCATGTTCTTCAATTTCTACTCCGATGGCTGCTCGAACAAACATAAATACTGATACAAATGGAAAACCATTTGACCAAAAGAGATATCGAAGTATGATTGGTTCGTTGTTGTACCTAACAGCATCTCGCCCAGATATAATGTTTGCAACATGTATGTGTGCTAGATATCAAGCTGCTCCAACTGATTTACATTATCAAGCTGTGAAACGAATCTTTCGTTATCTGAAGGGGACACCCGATTTAGGTCTCTGGTATCCAAGGGATACTGGATTCAATCTAACTGCATATTCAGATGCAGATCATGCAGGTTGTAAACTTGATCGCAAGAGCACTTTCGGTACTCTACAATTTTTAGGTGATAAAATTGTGAGTTGGTCTTCCAAGAAACAGAATTGTGTATCTCTATCAACGGCTGAAGCAGAATATGTGGCTGCGGCTAGTTGTTGTGCTCTAGTTTTATGGATGAAGACACAACTAACTGATTATGGTCTGAAATATGATCATATCCCTATCTATTGTGATTCTCAGAGTGCCATTGCCATTGCAGTCAACTCAGTAAACCACTCTCGCTCAAAGCATATTGATGTTAGATATCATTTTCTCAAAGATCATATTGAGAAAGGTGACATCGAGCTCTACTTTGTGGGTACTGACTTTCAACTTGCAGATTTGTTCACAAAACCACTGGATGAAAAGAGGTTTAACTTTCTTATCTCCAAGCTAGGTATGTTAAATCTTAAACCTTAACTCTTTTGAAGGAATTCTTGACACATTCCAGAAAACCAAAATACAAAATTGCATATTTTCAAAAATAAACAAAAAGATTTTTATTTTCTGTGGCTTGCATATACTATGTATGCAACCCGTTCTTAAATGATATATTTATTGGTAGAGTGTTTTTACATTCTAAGCTTTTGTTATTATACATATAAATTGATATAAGATAACATGGAATCGAACGCCTTTGTGTACTTCCAAGTGGTCTTATATGAGTATGTATGTGTAATAGCAATCAAATTTTTCTTTCCTTCGAATAAATTTTTTTTTTCAAACTTTCAATTGTTGATATGAGAAGCAAAGGATCGAACGCCTTTGTGTACTCCCTTGTTGTCTCATCTTGAACAATTGATTGGATTTTCATTTGCTTAAATGTTTTAATTGCCTCCAACGTGTTATTGTAAGATGCGACGGATTGAACGCCTTTGTGTACTCCCTAGCTGTCTTACTCTCAACATTGTTGTTGAAGCAAAACTTTATGTTTTTCAAATCAAAGTCTTGTTCACTGTAGACTCTCAAAGTTTTTTTCCCGAAAATATCACAACAAAGATTTTACTACTTTTGATCTCACAAAACCAATTTCTGCTCCACCTTTCTATGGAAAACTTTTTGATCTATTCTTGCATAGATTAAGGAGGAGTTTGTGATTTCAAACACTTTCAAAACTTCAAATGTGTTCCAAATTTTTTTACACACATTTGATGTTTTTCCAATGATTTTTAATCAAATGGAGTTCGGTGATTAGTTTGCACATGAGTGATAGGTAATTCTCAAAATTTACTCCATGAATTTCATCATCGCCGATGAATTCTAACCCCGGAGTATTCACTTCTTTCATTAGATAGTGAGGGTATTTTGAGTGATGTTGTTTTCGTGCAAATAGGATGGAGGGAGTAAAGTTGAAAAGTGA
Organism: Erigeron breviscapus; assembly: GCA_034093135.1. Classification (NCBI taxonomy): domain Eukaryota; kingdom Viridiplantae; phylum Streptophyta; class Magnoliopsida; order Asterales; family Asteraceae; genus Erigeron; species Erigeron breviscapus. The sequence continues at coordinate 110,824,367 of CM067174.1, read as the reverse complement.
GAGGGTAAGGTGATATGATGTGAGAAAGGGCTAAAAGAAACAAAAGCCCTCCCTAAATTCTCAAAAAGCCGGGTAAACACGTTTCTATCGGATTTCATTTGTTGATTTCTCGATATTGAAGAAGTCTTCATGGACCCAGTGAAGCAATGCACATCTTTTCCTAACCACTCAAGTGTTTCTTAACAAATACTTGTTTCATTTCTCACGGAGATTTTCACATTTCTATTGACTCTTCATTTGGAAGATGTTGATATTGAAAAAGGGCGACATTCTGCTCCAGTCCCCGACTTCATTTTGATCACGATGTGTCTAGAACTATCTTGTTTGGTCATTAATTTGATCATCATTCATTTTTATTAGAACACATTCGAGTCATATCTTTGTGATATTATTGCTTATCTTTGTGATAAAGCCGGAACATTCGTAGTGATATCTTAATTGATATTCCACGATGATCGAATGGAAATCCTACCAATGCTAACATCTTTTCCAACGTTGAACGTAGGTCTCATAATTACATTTATGTGATTATTGAGTTAACAAGAAGTCTAAGTGACCTTGGTTTTCCCTAAAAATTCTTTAAGGATAAAATTGTGGTTATCAAATGCTTCGGTAGTGTTAACCATGATTTATATTCTTTGAAGCAATCTCGTGGTTGCAAAGCCGCAGATCGAACTATGTTAGAGAATTGTTTTGTGCATATCTCAATGATACATAGGAAATCCGAAAAATATTATACATTTCAATCGGTCATTTCATTAATCCTTTCGATTTTTGAACATGCTAACGGATCATTCTTATCCGGTATCATTTCTCTTCACACAAACACAGAAAACACCAATACCATAATATAACGTTTGTCCCAACAACTTCAATCTTACGTTTTAGTCACTCCTAGGATTTCTTGGGTTGGGCTAATGGTTTGGGTTGTTGTCTTGATGGTTGACATTTCTTTATAAGATCATGTTATTCCTTTTTGACATTTAATCAATCAAATGTGTACATAATGACATTGGTTCCCAATTTTGTCATTATGAGGGGGAGAAAATATTATGATTGATTTACTGATTGATAAGGAAACAAGGAGAATAGTTTGTAGTTGGTTGTTTTCAATCGGTTTTTAGGCTTATCAAAGTTCTAGGCTTATCAAAGTTTGTGTATAGGGGGTGAAAATTATTCATGATGTGACAATAGTTTCAGATTTTCACTAGACTTTAGTTGATTGAAATTTTGATTTTAAAAAGGGGGAATCTGAATTGATGTCAAAGATAAGAATGAAACCGAAGATGAAAAGATTTTCACTCAAGATGCTTCAAAAGTTCAAAGATGCTCCAAAATGTTTATAATCATGGATTGAGGGGGAGCATGATTACTTCGTAAGAATTTCATCCAAACCTCATTCAATTGCTTACTCTCCAAAGTGTTCAAGTTGATGTGACAAAGGTCAAAGCTTCAAAAAGGATCAAAGATTTGTTAGAAGATTCAAGTCAAAGAAGTAAAGCTTCATAAGAGTCTTCATCAAACACACTTCATTCAAGATCTTCAAGTCATACAACAACATTTTATCAAGAAACTCCAATGCATACATCAAGGGGGAGAGTTCATATTCATGAAACTTTATTCCAAGAAGATGAAATTCATTCGAGAATTAAAACTGAAGAATCGAAAAGCTGAATTTCACTCAAGAATCGAAGATTGAAACATTCGAAACCAAGATTCATATCTTCCGCATTTCAAAAGACAACTCTGATTCATGATTTAACAATTCTCGAAGATTCAAGTCACACACATTTGTTCGACTTCATTATTCTCTTTATTCAAGACTCATACACATTCATCATTCTCTGTTCTAAAAGAACATTGAGAATCCTCACATGATTTAACTTCAAGAAATCCAAGACCAAAACCAAGACTGAATCAAGTTCTTCAAAAACAAAAGAGAAAGCTTTGAAGACTTGTTTCAACACACCAATTGTCTTCACCACCGGGCTCATCAAATTCATTCCTACAAGACAATATAACACGTACTTCATTACAATGTATCACTAAGGGGGAGAATGTTAGAAATCCAAAAATAGTGATAAATTGTAATCTAGATTAGAGGAATTTCTTGTTGTTCATTCATAGATAAATGATTACTAAGGTTGAGGGGCTAATTGTGACAATTAGCATAATTGTAGAATTAGACTATAAATAGCCCTCTCATACCTTAGAGATCATAACATTACATATAACTTTACACATAACCTTTGTAAAAACTTTTCCATAACTTTTAATACCTACGATTCTCTCTCAAAACACACACAAACACTAAGAACACACACTATCCAAACCGCCATTGATGAATTGAATTCAGTGATAGAAATCGTGTTATAACACTTCAGCCTCACAAACGTCCATCCTCCCCCTCCAATCCAAAATACTCTTGTTGAAGAACCATATCGCCCACCGCCTACATCTCACAAACATCCATACTTTCCACCTGGCTCAACTGCAGCATATGTTACTTCTCCCACTTTTCATCCACAACTTCAACACTTATACCCACAAATTCACCATGTGCCAAAGCCCATAAATTATGTTGAACCTTTTGAGAAGGAGTTGGACTCTACTACTGAATCTGAGAGTCCAACTGAAATGCAGTTAGAAAAGGCATTGGATGGGCTTGGCAATATTCCCTTTGTGGCTTCTGTTTCTGCACAACCACCCCTTCCTTTGAGTGTAGAAGCATAATTAGAGAAACAAAACACCGAAGTCCAAAGCCTACTTCTCAAGGTAGAGGACTTAACTAAATCTCTAACTACCAATACTACATCCCTGGCTGAAATGAAGGGTGCTCAGATGTTTCTTGGCACTGAGTTGACCAAGGTTGCTAGTAATGAGGGACTAGTTAGTAGGAAGATAAATGAGCTGGTAATTTCATGTAACAGAATCAGTACAGCCATCAGGGAAGCCTTCAGACTGACCAAAAGAGATGTGTAAGCTTCAGTTGTTACGAACTTGACATCTAGTGTTGAAATTATGAAACAAGAGGTTATTGCAGTCGGGAAGGAAGTGAATGAGTTTGTGAAGAAACCAGTGTTGATGAAAAAGAACTTGGGGTTTCTTTAAGTGTTTCTGTTATTGAGAAGATGAAGTCTGAGCTCTCTAAGGAACTCATTGCTCAGATTTCAGCTTCTGTGGCTGAAAAGGTGGAAGTCAAGGTCAGAACAATGGTCGCTGAGCTTACCAAGGATACAAATAAAAGAGTGGATAAAGTTGTTGAAGAACTTAAAGAATCTGTCACCACTCTTGACAAGTCAGTGAAGGACCAGTCTCAGAAATTGGATGAGATTCTGACCCTAAAGAAGGAAACTATTGTTGCTCCTCCCCCCCTGTTTCATTTACTGAAGAGGATAGAAAGATGCTGAAGGAACTCAAAGAACAAGAGGCACTGAACCTTAATTCTTCCTTCAGATTAAGGGCTTAGTTTGCTACCATGGCTAAGGGGATTTCTAATAGCCTAGAACATCAGAGTTGGGAACCTCTAAAGGCCATGAAAACGACCATTGATCTATATGGAAAAATGCCTGCAGAGGTCCCCAAAGGGGGAAGTGTGCCTATTGGTTTGCTTGCAAGTACTCAGGAATTGATGGAAGCAACCAAAAAGAAAACTGAAGTACAATCTGGTAGTGCTTCAGTTCAGCGGGAACAACTTCAGAAATCTGAAGTACAACAATCTGAGGTTGTTAAGAAGGATAAGGGCAAGGCCCAGATGGTTGAAGAACCCAAGTCCAAAGGTTCTAAGGGTTCTGGACTTGTGGTTGGTGTGAATGTTGATGAGCATGGTTATCCCTTGCATGATCTTGAAGCTGATAACAAGAAACTGGAGGCCCTGCATAAGCAAGTCTCAAATCAATTCATCATGTGGAGGGAAAACAAAGAAAGAGAAAGGGAAAAACATCTGAAGATGGGGACCCTTGATCATGTTGATGCTGCAGCTCTTGGTCTTTCACTTGAAAGATATCAAAAAATCAAGAATGATCCAAGAGTGCAAAAGGCATTAGAAGAAATGGGTGAGTATGAGTATGGGAAAATGTACTCACCTTTAGAACAAAAGCTGGACCATCTCACATTCAAGTTGTCCATTGAGGACTTGGTGAAAAACAGAGAAAAAGAGATGGTAATTAAAGGAAAAGAAATTCTGGCAGGAGTTCTGAAGGTGGAGAAAGAATTGGCAAGGCCACCCATTAAGCCCAAAGTGACTGGACCAAGGACTTCAAGAAAGAATATCCGTGATGCTGACCTCTCCACATTCAAACCAATTTTTGATGATGCTGCTGACATCCAAAAAAAGCATGAAATGGATCAGTGTGAGCATTATCTGAAGCATCGATCTCATCCAGCCAAGATAATTGACATTGATGTTACAAAAGCTAATAGATTGAAGTTGTTTGATTTGGTTGTAAAAAGAGAAGGAAGGGCAGCTGAGGAATATACTCAGGTTTCAGTTCACGAATTTGGGATTTCTGAACATAGGGAAATGATCCAAATATTGAAGGCAAAGCCCAAGTCTTCTCTAATTGGTGCATGGATGTCAAGGATCCAACAAAAGATGCTAGCCAAGGTAGAGATGGAGACTAGATTGTTTGGAAAGAAGGATCACTCCCCACTGAAGAGGAAAGCTACTGAAGCACCTTCTGGTTCACAGCCTACCAAGAAGTAGTTCCTTTTCAGATTTATCATGTACTTATGTTTTTATTTACATTTGTAACAAACATTTCAGATTGTATATATATGTTGCAAATTGTAAGCAATAAGTAAATGATAAGTTTAAGTTAGAAAAATCACAAGTAAAATTCTGAGACATCGATGATATATAAGATGTACTTAGAAAAAAAATTTACAACTTAAACAAAACTTGCATTTCAGACTTACAAACATGTATAGATAAAAGTCTGAGATGCATGCACTATTTCAGAACAAATAGGGGGAATTTGTTGGGTCGAAAATCGACCAAGTATAATTTGTCCAGAAATAGTTGAAGTTCAGTGAAGACACTTGTACAGAATTCTGAAGTAGTTCAGAATTAGTTCACTGAAGCTTCACTTCAGTTCAGATCAACACAACAGAATATCGTTCAGAATGAAGTCAAAGACTGAAGTTTGAAGAAAGAGAATCAGCTCAAACCCGGAGCTCAGAAGATGATTCTATCTGATCAAAGAACTGAAGCTTCTCAGTGTAAAGTACTTACAACACTTTACACTGATTACGAGGAAGCCTTTTTACTTTACATACCTTTACCCGGTTAATAGATTTATCTATTAATAAAAGTACAAGGTAAGTAAAAGGTTGGAAATAAAGTATGTAATGTCACATCAATTGACTTACATACTTTACCTTAAAAGTAAGCATGCAAGGAATTAGGTTTAATTCCTTAAATGCTCCCAACCATATTTGTACGACCTAAGTCCACATCAGCATGGACTTGGCCTATAAATATAAGGCTTCTCACATTTTGCAAAGTGCTTGAAACTTTGGCATTGCAACTTGTGAGATATACTCTAAGTAATCCTTACGAGTATTTCCAAGTTATTAGATCACTTGTATTTCTAGGTTGTTTAGATATTTACACACTTGTGTTTATCTTTGTTCCGCAACAACCTTTGTATTTGTTTATATCAATAAATCAAATACATTTGAAAAGTACATCGTGTCTCAATGCTACATACTTGATTATATATATATCTTTATATAGTTTCAGCACTTTAGTTCCTTGCAATTTACTTTAAGTCATTTACTTCTTGTTTATATCCATACTGGATCGTATACTGAACTTGTCATTCAAGATCAGTTGTACTTGCCAGTCGGGTTATTTAACTATCTTATATTTGGGACTCAGAGATTTCTTATAGATATTCAAGTTGTTCCGTCGAACGAAATAAATTGGTATACTCTGTAAATATAAAAATATACAAGTAAACATTATAAATAAATGTATAATAAAATGAAAGATATCTTTTACTTAATATTTTTACCAGTATGTTTCTTGTCAAACAATGAAACGTTAACTCCTTGAAGAAATATTGATTCATGATATTGTGTTTGTGACGACCATTTGTACAATCATGGGTAAGAATTTCCACATCCTCTTCTTCATACTTAATAAAATATTCTTTATAATCGAACCAAATTTGTTTTCCTGTCTGAGTATCTGGTTTAAAAAAAGAAAATGTCATAAATTTAATTATTCAATAATGATATCTGTATTGTTAAATTTTTAGACATATAATTACCTGTTTTTGTTATACTCAATGACACTCCATTTGTGCTAAAGACATCCATTAAACAATTGCCATTTCTTAAATTTGTAAGCATGATTGTATCACCGATCTTTACATTATTTATCAAACATAAACTTGTCCAACTCATACCTGTTAATCCAACGGGCCGCCATAAAAAAATTGGTTTTTCCTCCTCTTGATTCTTAATTACTTCTGTGTTTTCATCAGTATGAATGTAATATACTTCTTCATCTTCTTTACATTCATAGATGACACATACATGTGAATATTTTTTGTTTGAAAATATCTTTGCAGTTTTACTAATTTTGTTAACCATATCAGCATTTAAATCATCAAGGAAAGGTGTATACTGAAATATTCAAATGACAATATTTAAGTTAGAAATGTTAAATATAATAATGAAATAAAGATAAGATTAATTCTAACCTGAGTATGCATCGTATCTGGAGTAACTTTAACAAGACATCTTTTGATACGATCTATTCCATGACCGTCTTTCATCAATTCCATATTATTAGAATCAAAGAAAATGACTTCAAAACAATTTTTATGAATTAACCTGAAACACAATTGGTTTGTAAATTTTGTAATACAGCAATGAACAAAAGATGGCCATTCAGCAAAACGAAGTATGAAGTTCATATCTGTAACACCCCAAGCCAAGGCTCAGAATATCACGGAAATCATATAGCACAAGGTGGAATTAATGTAGAACATGAACTAAATGCAAATAAAGGATTCGGTGAATCCATACAATAAAAGAAACAAGTATCACAATACAACAGGAGCAAGAAACCATCAATATTACAAACGACATCAAAAGAAGGCTATCAATCCTAAATACTATGCAACATAAGGCAAATGGATCCTTGATCCATATAAGTCCAGTCCGGGTTCAACAGCAAGCAAACAAATCAAACTCCACGTCCTGGATAACCTGGTTACCTGAAAAGTGTACTAAGCATAGTCAACACAAGGTTGGTGAGTTCGTAGTAATGGTCCATAAAGAACCAACGTCAATAATCACAATATACGAATAGAGGTTAGACATGACTTACAGCGAGCCTCAAAGTAACCCAATAAGGTCCAACAACAAGATTACACAAGACAAGTAAATGTGTAATAAGAATGCACAATGATATACGAATTAATGTAAGTGCCAATGCATGAATAAGCCAACATGCCTATCCTATGCGTGAACTCCGTCACCTATGCAACGATACCCTTCTCTCATTACAATGAACAAGGCTGTATCTCAAAATCATCGAGATATATATGTCTATATACTCGGGGTCACGTTCTACATCCAAAATGGGTGCATACATCTATGTACCAGGATGTCGGCAATCCCCTGCCGAGGGCTCATCAACGATGTATGCAATGCTTACAATCAAATGTAAATGCATAAATCATAAACCAACAATCAATATACGATGAACCTGTGCCATCAATCAATATACGATGAACCTGTGCCAACAATCAATATACGATGAACCTGTGCCAACAATCAATATTCATCCAACATAAGCCAATTATCAACATTCATCCAACATAAGCCAATTATCAACATTCATCAATCATAAGCCAACAACCATAATTTAAACCAACTATACGTACATATACTTCAGAGGATTCTACTTTCTTCAAGTCCTAGATGCTTATATATAGGGTCACCCGCAGCCTTCCCACCACATCTAAAACTCAATGAAGGCATAACCGACTTCCATGTATGTACGTCTATCCTAATGTAAAAGTAATACTTGACTAAAACATAACCCAAGTCAATCAAACAAAAAGAACCATCACATCAATCCAACAATCAAGTCAAACAATCAATATATCAATAAACACAAAAGCATAATCAACCTCAGACACAAGTCTATCGTACAACAAATCATACGACTCTACAATGCACGTCATGTTCTATCTTAATCACAATATGTAACCAAAGTTTACCGCATAATCAACAAATCACTCAAACAATGAAGCACGTATGTTTACACTTTTCAGCCCGAATCTCTATTGAGTAGGGAACTACGGAACTCACCTTGGCTTCCAAGCTACGATTACGAGTTAAAAAGGAGTTATAAATGCTCAATAACCGCTACGAGTCCGCAACCTAGCAATAAATATCATATTATCATCAAAGTCAACTTCTATAATCCTAAACAAGTTGGTTTAGCACATTTAAGTCGAGTCACAGACCCCTAAACGCCTCTACAACTTTAACGAGCAAGAACAAGACACTTTGACTCAACATTTTTAGAAATGAAAGAAGGTTTATATAAAACGAGTGTTATAACATGAAACTAGACTCTCTTACGATTCTAACGATAGGTCATATGACTCGATTGGACTTACGGATCAAAAGTTATTGACGTTTGAAAACTGACGCGCATATTTTCCCAGCAACTATCCACTGTGCCGCAGTGAGCCATTGCCAAGCTCACTGCGCCGCAGTGAACTGACCACGAACAAACAGACCCTAGCCACTGCGCCGCAGTGGGCTAGCCTAAGCCACTGCACCACAGTGGCCCAACTCTGAACCCAGAAACAGCAGCTGCATCATATGCAGGAAAACCAAACCAAAATCCTTAAAACTCGACCCAAACCAATCCAAATCGATTTGTAGGAACTTGTAACTCATTTTGGAGCATAACTAAGTATTAATAAACATAAATACACATAACCCAACCCACAATTCCGACCAAAACATCAAAATCACACCGAAATCCTTCAAACCCTAAATAAACCCTAATTCGACTCAAAACAAGATTTAAGCCGATTTAGGACTTGTAAGTTCTTGTAATGACTAGAAACATGTAAACAAACATAATTAGATGCAAAAGGGATGAATTTGACTTACAAATCTTGCTTCCAAAAGTCAAACCCGAATTTGACCAAGAAGAATGGTTAAAGAAAACTTGAACTATGAACTTCAATCCTTGATATGATGAAGATGACGATTATGAGACGACAACGATGATGATTCTTGTTTTAAACTAATTTCACCACACTAAGTATGCAAGAATAATGAAGGAGAAATGGTCTAGCTTTCTTGCTAGAGAGAAAAGAGAAGGAGGAAGAGATATATGTGGTGAATGAGAGGATAAGGGGAGGGAGATGGGTCATAAAGGGGCTGGTGGGTCGTGGATCACCCACGGGCCGACCCGTTTCTCTTCCCAAGCCAAATTACAAACGTTAGGCATTTAAACACCGATTAAAACATATTATCGACCTGACGAACATACCACATTGTCATTTAATCACAAAATGACCCAAATATTTCATTAACTTAAATTGTTAGTCAAATTGCACGTAAAGTCAAACGGTTAAAACTCACGGATGTTACATTATTCCCCCGTCAAAAGAATTTCGTCCCGAAATTCAACGGAACACTAATTACTAAATAAATGCGGATACTTAGACTGCATGTGATCCTCTCGCTCCCGGCCGAACTCGGCTCCACGCCTAGCGTTCCACCTAACCCTATCAATCGTGTAGAGCTTATTCTTGAGTTTCTTGACTTGGCGGTCCAAGATCTCTACCAGTTCTTCAATAAAATTCAAATTCGAAACAACCCTAATCTCGTCCATAGGCACATGATATGTAGGGTCCGCCAAACACTTGCGTAGGTTGCATATATGAAACACATCATGTATACCGCTAAGCTCTTGTGGTAATTCTAATCGATAAGCAACTTTTCCAACCCTCTTCGAGGATCTTGAAAGGACAATTATACCTCGGCCCGAGTTTGCCTCGCTTCACGAATCGGATGACACCTTTCCACGGTGATACTTTCAAAAGTACAAAATCACCCACTTCAAACTTTAACGGTCTCCGCCTCACGTCGGCATACTTCTTTCGTAGCATGCGAGCTAGTTGGACTATTCTCATAGTTTGAGAAGTTGCTTGTGCCATTTCAGTTACTATCCCTGTCCTGCTACCTTCGTTCCATTCGATTCTTGGCTTATCCGGTGGAGAGTAACATCTCTACTACTTAGTGCCTCGGTCAGTGACATTCGAATACTCGCATAGCAACCGTCATTGCATAGGATTGCCGCCATGGTTTTAAGTACATTATCTTCACATGTGATCAAGTCTCAAGTCGGTTTGAGTGCCCGTTGTTCATTGGATGGCTCCCTGAATTGGAGTTAAGCAACTTCCTTTATCTAGAAGGACGGAAATCGAATCTTCGTGTACCTAACCCATTTCTTCTACATACTAATGTGCCAAGTTGTCAAATTTTTACCGGTTTCTTCGTATCATGATCACTTCTTTTCGTCGGCGACTTCACGGTGAAGTCCATTCCAATTTGTTTTCCTTCAATTCTCTCTCCCGTCTTTCACTACACGCTAATTCGCCTCTCAGGAGTCTATAAGGGCTTTGACTACGCGCGCGATGTTAGGAAGTTAAGCATAAACGAAATTTAAGTTATCGAGATGGGACAAGCCCGATAAGTCACCCGGAAAGGCCTCGGGTGTAACACCCCAACTAAGGCGGAACGTTGAGATGTACAGAAAGTCGAGTATTCAAAACAGAGGATAATAGATAACATTCACCATAGCTTTATTGGATAAAAATAATTTTACAACGCACAAGCATGTGAACCAATTCCCAAGTACAATACGTCTACTATACTTGGATATTGAGTCCACGAAACAAATAACATATACATGAGATGGTATACTACAATGATCAGGGCGGATTCCATTGCCCGTCACAAGGTTTGATCTTTGACTCCAGAGTGCAATGCAAGTAATCATGATGCATATAATTCCTCAAAGCTTACGCTAATTCCTGAAAAGCATGAAGAAAAAGTGTCAACTACGAAAACGTAGTTGGTGAGTGCATAGGTTTGCAAGTGAATCTCGTTACATATCCATTTCAAAAATAGTTGAGAAATTCATGGTAAATTATAAAGTTCTCATTTGTCACATTTATCGTGACAGAAAAATATATCAATCGATTAATCATTTATCATACCAAAACCATTTGGTCATCAATACTTCAATATTGCCAAATTCAACAACCTTCAAGATTCCATATAAGGTCCAATACCCAAACCGTATGTTCAATCAATAATTTCCATCCATAATATAATATCAATACCTCTTGGTCAATGGTAAGACTACCATGACATAATTTGATGAGATTGTTCTTGAGCCACTACTAAGACCGGTTATGTCCCAATAATCAGATATATTGTCCCAAATGATAAGATAATGATAAGCACATGCTGTCAATCACGTGCATAAAGATAACCAAGGGTCGTGCCATGGAGACGCCCATAAATATATAGTAGTTAGAGTACCGCGAGGCCAGACTGGCGATGAAGGTGGCCACAAAGGCAAACCAAACATCCCACCGTTACCTATAATAGTGGATGAGGGGACAAGTCCTAGTTGCGCAACCCTCTAACTACAGGCCTCAAATGAGTTAATAGTAGTGTACAGGGGACCACCGTTTGACAGTACTCAAGCTCATCATATGACATATAACACGTTGAACATACAATACAATTCCCATATCATTATCATTATTTCAAAGAATCATTTCATAAGATAAAGTCATTTTAATTAATCATGCTTTTCACCCCGTAAGTAAAACATATAAAAGAGTTTGAAAAGGGGCTATGACTCACCTTGACATGCCGCATATTATATTCACTTATCCAAAATGGGTACTTCCCATCTATCGCTTCCTTGATCATATATCCGTCATATTCCTCAATCACATTCCAAGCCAAGACTATCCCTACGATAGGACTAATATACGTAAGTTCCTATCTTAAGCCATCACTAAGAAATGCCACTTTCGTTATGTTGTCATAAATTTTGGGATCCAAGTATATTGTTAATATTTGCATCTTTTGGTTGTAGAGAGTGTTGGTGTAAAAATGTCACTTTCATTATACATGTAGTTATAAGTTGTTAGAATTTCGGTAGCTTGCCTTTGATTATCATGGTTCCCATTGTGTGCCTTGCTTGATTAAAATATTTGACATTAGTAACTTCATAATATTAATATTTATGAATACTTTCTGATTTAAAACTATTTATTTAATTTAATATTATTTAATTAATTATTTATTCATTTTCTTGGTTTATTAACCAAATAATTCTTTAAAAATACTTTTAAGTACCTCACTTGCCTTTATAATTTGTGACTAATTATATTTGGGTTATATTCTGATTATTATGCTTTTTAACTTAGAATATTGTGATATATATATTTATTTATGTAAATTTTCTTATTAATTTAAAAATAGTTATTAATTGGTGATTTTCACTTACTTAATTATTCCTAAATTATATGACATTTGTTCTTTGACTTGAAATGATTTTACTCCAGTAGGTTTTAGTCACTTTCATCATTGGTTGTGATTATTTAACCAATTTCATGATTTATATAATTTATTTTTTTATTTATTTACCTTTTTAATTATCATTTAAATTCAATAATTAATAGAAATTCTTAGAAATCACCACACAACGTTTTGGCTAAAAATCCCAGGCCTTTTAGGCAACTTTTATCATGGGAAAAATCATATCAATTCAACCTCTCTTGTGTCTTGCTTATTTTGAGGGTTTTATGATTAAAAATCGTTTACCGAAATGGTGATTTTAGTCTCATTTCTCAAGCAATTAAAGTGCTTCAAAATGGATTTTCATCCTTATTCCATTATTTACAGAATGTTCATTATATTTTGGTGTCTTAGTCGTGATCGTGGTGGTGGTGTGATGTGTGCAATTTAAAGCTTTCGGTTAGTGCTTATATGAACCGAATTTGTGATTTGTAGGCTTGCCTTTGCCATTTAATAACCAAGTTAAGTTTTATAACTTTCATTTGACATATTCTCAGTAGGTTTATAATACTTTTTGTTACGAGATTGTTGGAGTTGATTAAAGTTGCACTCTAGTGACTTTTAGCTTATTTTGTTGTGAAGAACTTTTACTTGGAATTTTCTGTTTTAACCCTTATTTTCATAGAATGTTGAGTAGTCATTTTTGGTTAATTTGAATTATTTGGACGTTGGTGATTTTTGTACATAGACATATATGTGTCCTATATTTATGTGAATTTTTGCTAAATTTTCAGACATTGTTTACTACCTCTAAAAATTACAAAACCAAAGTTGGTCAGAAAGCTTGCTGCTGTGCGACTCAATATATTTTATAAAATATTTCTATGATGAACATTTAAGAAAAATCTCCCAATTTTATTTTAAGTTAGGGACACCTTGAACTCAGTTCACACCAAGTTTAAACTTCTGAAACCTATTAGTTAAGGAATTAAAAATCGTCAAAGTTGACTCAACATTAAGTCAAAAATCCAGTTTTGACCACTTTTGGTAGAAAAATCATATCTTTGGTTTGGTTTAGTATTTTTGAGTCATTCCAGTTGGAGGTTAATCTTAACTCTTTTATCTACAACTTTTATTTTGAAAGTTTTTCTTGAAACGGCCCTCAGATGCTCAGTTTATTCGTCCAAAGACAGAAGAATAATTCTGTCAGAAGCATTTGGGTCCAAACAACACACCAATGACCATTCTTGCTTTATTAACACTTGAGTTCATCATTTACAAGATTAATACTTTATTTTTATACCTCTTAACATCAAATTTCCAGATTATTATACCTCTTTTAACATATTTTTCACTTAATACAAGTCCATCCATCTCATAATCCAACAACAAGATTCAACTTTCTTAGATCTAACATGTATTCATTCAAATCAACACTTTTCAATACCAATCTTTATAGATCTAACTTTCAACAACATAAAAACATCTTTTTAATGAAAAATCTCAGAAATATATTCTTCAAAATATACAAAAACATATAGATCTATGAAAAGAAAAATCACTTTAAAAGCTACTAATCTATAACAACACTTTTGGGTCTTAAACTTGTTGAATCTTTGGATCTTTCTCATAGATTTCGACATGCATATGCATGAGGAGAAAGATCCTATCAACCTTGCCTTCATCAAGTGTATAACACAAAGAAACAAGAAGAAAACATAAACTTTTGATAAAACCTTTGGAAAATAAGCAAGAACAAAATAGATCTAGTAAAGAGATAAAGTTTTATACCCTTGATGAACTTGGTTTGAAGATGGAAAAAGTGCAGAATTTTCGTGACCTTGAGAGGCCCAAATAACCCTCCCTTTGCTTGAAAAACACCCTTAAACCTTAGCTTGATTCAACCCTTACTTACTCTAGTATAAACCCTTATTATTGTTATTGCTTATATTAGATTTAGTCTTGTTTTTCTCCTTGTTTTGTTGTTGGCCGAATTGTAGAGAGAAAAAGAAGAAGAGAAAGGGTTTTTGTGTGAGAGAAATGTGTGTGTTTTGTTTGTAAGAATGAAGTAAAAGAAAAGTGAAGTGTGTGTGTGTGTGTGGGGGGGGGGGGGGACGGCCAAGGCTATAAGTTAGGGTTTCTCCCCCCTTTTTTTTATAATTATTAAGTGTGTGTATATATGTATAGGTTAAGTGTATATATGTTTTAAGTGGGTATTTGTTTTGTAAGAGTAATATAATGTTTATATGTAAGTATAATTAGTTGTTTTGTGTTTCAAGTATATATATATATGTATATGTATGTATTTACATACTCTTGTGTTTTTAATTTAGCTACTTAAGTCATTTTATGTACATTTTGTATTTGTATTAGACATATACATATGCTTATTATTATTCAAGCATTTTTATGTACATATTATTAGTATTAGCATATACATATGCTTATTATTATTCAAGCATTTTTATGTACATTTTGTATTTGTATTAGACATATACATATGCTTATTATTATTCAAGCATTTTTATGTACATTTTGTATTTGTATTAGACATATACATATGCTTATTATTATTCAAGCATTTTTATGTACATTTTGTATTTGTATTAGACATATACATATGCTTATTATTATTCAAGCATTTTTATGTACATTTTGTATTTGTATTAGACATATACATATGCTTATTATTATTCAAGCATTTTTATGTACATTTTGTATTTGTATTAGACATATACATATGCTTATTATTATTCAAGCATTTTTATGTACATTTTGTATTTGTATTAGACATATACATATGCTTATTATTATTCAAGCATTTTTATGTACATTTTGTATTTGTATTAGACATATACATATGCTTATTATTATTCAAGCATTTTTATGTACATTTTGTATTTGTATTAGACATATACATATGCTTATTATTATTCAAGCATTTTTATGTACATTTTGTATTTGTATTAGACATATACATATGCTTATTATTATTCAAGCATTTTTATGTACATATTAGTTTATAAATATGCTTTGAGATAGAAATCTTTATTCTCATGTCATGTTTACTTAAATTGGTTTGGTGATTGATTTGTTGGACATTTATAAGAATTTTGATTGATATCTCATCTTGTGAGACTCACTTTATTATTTATATGACTTAACTCCTCGAAATAAAGTTTTTGGTTCGTTGACCTTTTGTCAAGTTCAATTAGAACTAGTTTTTAGCTTGAGATTGTGTTGCATGATTATAGTTATTATTCATGGCATTTATAAGATAGCTAGTCACCTACAATACTTCATTGAACTAGAGGGCAATTATCACCATGCCAAAATGTCTAGAAGGCCAATTCTCTTAATATACCTCTAGGGATAGATACCTAGATAAGTCTAAGTAAATTGTCCTAGTCGAAAATTGAGGGTTGTTACATCATTACCCCCTTAACTGAAACTTCGTCCTCGAAGTTCGATCATTCATACGGTAGTATAACGGATAGACCAACAGTAAGGGTGTCTACACGGAGACATATAATGTGGGGAAGTCAAACGAGATTTTATCACGATTTCTTGGTTTCATGCGAGCTTTTAACTCCAGGGTTGGGGCATCCATTCCTCGGTTCCCTAAATTCCTCTTGATCAGAAACTTCGAAACAGAAAAAGGTTACGAATATCGCTCACCTCTTGAGGCGACTGGAGGTTAATCGCATGTAATCGTTGCGGGCTGTCATTCTTGCCTAGATCAATACTAAATAATGGGATGATAATAAGAATATCAATACGGAGGTGTAAAATGAACAAACGGTTCGTAACGTGAGTTATAATAAAATAGTAAGAAACGTTGGAATGTCGATCGTTGGTGGCTATTCCTTTCCATTGGTCACTTGGTGTACTTTCCTTTATCGTTTTGCTTTCTCAATTAAAGAAACGTCTCAATGGCTTCTCGCCTATCTTTATCTTTCTTCAGTTTGAAGTTGGACACGCTTACCGCTACTCGAATCTATTGACTTCGTTTGCGATTAATCACTTGTTAAGGGATTACCCCCTTAACAAGAGTGATACTAGCCCATTATGCCAAGTTGTACTAAAATTGCGAAGGTACTTCTTTGTAGTACCTCACTTTGGGGTTTTCCAATGTCGTCTTTGTTGCCTTATGGCGTTCGAGGGAATCATGAATTGTATGATGATAGTTCCATCTTGTTCCTCACACTCACCTTTGTTCTTCAATTTCGCCCTTATTTTTCCAAAGTCACCTCTTTCATTATTCGCTAAGTCATATCGTTACTAATTCCTCTTGTTTTTGACGATATTGGCTTTCAAATCGTTTTAAGGTACCTTTAATTACTTATTTTTACGCTAAAAGGACCATTATCTATGACTCATCACCGACAAATCTCTTTTAACATCGCACATATAACCTATTCGGTTTTTTTTTTGCTATACCTACGCATTCCTCATGATAGGATTTACACAATCCTTATGCTCTTAAGTAATCATATCCCACCATCATTTCCAGGTAAACACTTCGATGTCCTTGTTCGTACGAACTCCTCCTTTAAAATAATCCTTCTTAGGTCCTCCTGACCTCTACAAAACTTTCAATTACTTTGCTCTCCTGAGCCTCATATCCATTTTCAGCTTTCTAAGCTAAGCTTCTTTTCAAATACAATAACCTAATGTCCTTAGAAATTATGATATAATATAATTTTAGGGGAAACATTGGTTACTTTGTCCTTTTCCCAACCATTCGGTTTTCTCCATTTTCCTTTCGTTTTCTTATGGGCCACCATACTCCTTACTGTTTCGTCACTCAAATCCATCTCTAACTAGAGTAATCGTCGTCTTGAACAGCACACAAGTAGTCACTAGTCCTTGCAGTTATCTCAAGGGTACTTGTCAGATCATGGTGATATAGATCCTTTGATCCTAACTCATCACAGATGCGAATTATCCTTATCACCCTTCCGTTCAAATATTCCATAACTAGCTCTTCACGGAGTTTGTTAGTTGTTTGGAACTTAGTTCAACGATCAACTTCCTTGATCGTCGCGGTAGTATGTGCCTTGAATTCTAGCGTCGCACTCCTTAATTGCCTTCACTACTAACTTAGTGATTTCATGTTGTTTTCCTTCTTCACTTTTCTTGGGCGCACTACTTCGTGGATCGATGGTCCTTGGCGATTAACCATGTGTTGCAAATTGTTTTTCACTCAGATTCATCTTGTCTTAGCTTACCTCCCTACGACCGTCGACCTTGAGGGGATAACCATCACAAGTCATCGTGTTTCCTCTACTTATCGACCATACTTCTCTTCAGTAAAGCTAGCTTCCATCGGGTGTTGGGCGTATATCGATTTCTCTTAGCTTAGTTGATACTCTCCACCAATAGCTTGTCTTTCGATAGAGGTTTTCTAATTCGTATCCAAAGAATAACGCGTGAACCGCCATAAAGATAAACGCCACCAGAAATACATCTTGTAGACGGCGTCAATTCCTTCACTTTACTGTTTGTGTCAAATGATGTTTCTCTACTATATCTTCTACTCCAAATCATCTTCAATGATGCTAGTGAATAACTCTTCTTGAAAGGTAAAGTATATTCTTGCACTTCATACTCCTCGTTCGAGCATCTACCTTTGCTGTGATTACCCCCTTAACATTTTTCCTCTAGAAAAATGTAAGGGATTTCCTACTTTTCACTTTATCTCACCATCCTTGACGATCTTCATTTCGCCAAATTCCTGATTCCTTCATGTAGCAAATATCCGTTTGCTTTGGTGTTTTGAAAAAAAGAAAAGGATAGCTCAGAATTCCTTTTTGTTACTCTTCCATCTTGAGGGTTACTCGACACATCCTAATTATCTTATTGTCCTTGGTTTTCTTCTTCTAACCACTTTCGTCTTCCAACATTGCTAGTGATCTCCCAAGTTCTAGGGGAGTCCTTATACTTAACCGAAGGTGACCTTCATGTCACACGACCTTCTTTTCATTGACCACTCAATCTTTCTCTTTGGTCGATGAACATAGACAGGGAAGACCTTCAATTCTTTATCCAAGTTAAGGCTTAGTATACTCTTCGATTGTGCTTCCATGTACTTTG
>CM067174.1:110797035-110799535 GCA_034093135.1 Erigeron breviscapus | reverse complement strand
TACGTTCAACGTTGGAAATGATGTTAGCATTGGTAGGATTTCCATTCGATCATCGTAAAATATCAATAATATGATATCACTACGAATATTCCGGCAATATCACAAAGATATGCAATGTCACAAAGACATATAAAGACTCATTGTGTCCTAGTCAAATGAAAGATATATCAAGTACGCTCTAGACTCGATAGTGATCAAATGAAGTCGAGGACCGGAGCAGAGTGTCTCCCTATTTCAATATCAACATCTTCCAAATGAAGATTCAATAGACATGTGAAAATCTCCGTGAGAATAAAACACGTATTTGTTAAGAAGCACTTGAGTGGTTAGGTAAAGATGTGCATTGCTTCACTGGGTCCATGAAGTCTTCTTCAATATCGAGAAATCAACAAATGAAATCCGATAGGAACGTGTTGACCCGGCTTTTTGAGAATTTTGGGGAGGGATTTTATTTCTTTTAGCCCTTTCTCACATCATTTCACCGTAACCTCTCACTTTTCGACTACTCCCTCATGTCCTATTTGCACAAACATCATCACCACACTCAAAAACCCTATAACTCCGGGGTTAGATCTCATCGGCGATGACAAGATCATGGAGTATTTATGAGTGGCCTAAACTCTCATGTGCAAATCTAACACCGAACTTCTTTCAATATTATCGAAAATGGTTTTAAAATCTTCCAAAGTGTTTTAAGATGGAAAATGAGTTTAAACACTTGGAAGTTTTGGTTTTATAAACAAACTCCCCCTAAATATATGCATGATATAAACAAAGTTTTTGCATATAAAGGGTGATTAAAGAGTTTGAAAGTTGCTCACAAACATTAAAAATGAGACTACAAAGGCAGTACACAAAGGCGTTCGATACCATGTCTTACTATCCTCAAAGACTTTTGGGAAATTAAATCCGAGGTCACATAGACTTATCGTTTACTCAGCAAATTCATAAAATGAAAATGTGAGACCTACGTTCAACGTTGGAAATGATGTTAGCATTGGTAGGATTTCCATTCGATCATCGTAAAATATCAATAATATGATATCACTACGAATATTCCGGCAATATCACAAAGATATGCAATGTCACAAAGACATATAAAGACTCATTGTGTCCTAGTCAAATGAAAGATATATCAAGTACGCTCTAGACTCGATAGTGATCAAATGAAGTCGAGGACCGGAGCAGAGTGTCTCCCTATTTCAATATCAACATCTTCCAAATGAAGATTCAATAGACATGTGAAAATCTCCGTGAGAATAAAACACGTATTTGTTAAGAAGCACTTGAGTGGTTAGGTAAAGATGTGCATTGCTTCACTGGGTCCATGAAGTCTTCTTCAATATCGAGAAATCAACAAATGAAATCCGATAGGAACGTGTTGACCCGGCTTTTTGAGAATTTTGGGGAGGGATTTTATTTCTTTTAGCCCTTTCTCACATCATTTCACCGTAACCTCTCACTTTTCGACTACTCCCTCATGTCCTATTTGCACAAACATCATCACCACACTCAAAAACCCTATAACTCCGGGGTTAGATCTCATCGGCGATGACAAGATCATGGAGTATTTATGAGTGGCCTAAACTCTCATGTGCAAATCTAACACCGAACTTCTTTCAATATTATCGAAAATGGTTTTAAAATCTTCCAAAGTGTTTTAAGATGGAAAATGAGTTTAAACACTTGGAAGTTTTGGTTTTATAAACAAACTCCCCCTAAATATATGCATGATATAAACAAAGTTTTTGCATATAAAGGGTGATTAAAGAGTTTGAAAGTTGCTCACAAACATTAAAAATGAGACTACAAAGGCAGTACACAAAGGCGTTTGATGCCTTGCATCTCATCCTAATACTTTGTGAGTAACTAAAAGACAAAGTAAAAATGATGAAAAGAGAAAATCTTTTTGGATTTTTTGAAAAATAAGAAAAATGAAAATCTTTTTGTATTTTTCTAAAATGATGAAATAACAAAAACGGTTTTAGCACGGGTTATACACTGAAGTGTGTATAAGCCACTTTTCATCAAATCATTTGGAAAGCACTTTTGGAACCCATTTGAGATTGGGTCCAATGGTTTTTGAACTCTTGAAAGACCAAATGTAAGTCTCATCGATATGATGAATGGATGTTGCATTCCACGGAGAACTAAAACCCGGTGTTTTAGTTGAAAAGAGTTTTCGTGGAAGCAAAGGTGAAAAATCATTTGAATTTTTTGAAAAACTTCCAATCTTGTGAGATTGAGTTGAAAAATGATTTTTCGAAGCAAAATCATTCACGTTTTTGCACAACTGCTTTCACAGGTTTTGGTGCAAGATCAAAAAGTTCCGAAAATGAATATGTGAATGATTTTGACTCAGCTGACTGATCTTTTAAAATTGGTTTCCATTTACATTTAAAAAAAAAAAAAAAAAAAAAAAAAAAAAAAAAAAAAAAAAAAAAAAAAAAAAAAAAAAAAAAAAAAAAAAAAAAAAAAAAAAAAAAAAAAAAAAAAAAAA
>CM067174.1:110759535-110792035 GCA_034093135.1 Erigeron breviscapus | reverse complement strand
GTTCCAAGAATTTTTGATTTGAGACTGGTGCTACTTGTATTGTTTGCAGAGGTTTAGCTTCGGTTGATCTACTTGTTCTATTTGCAGAGCTCTTTGCTCGGCAAATAGTTGTTCCAAGAATTTTTGATTTGAGACTGGTGCTACTTGTATTGTTTGCAGAAGTTTAGCTTGGCTTGATCTGACTTGTTCTATTTGCAGAGCTCTTTGCTCGGCAAATAGTTGTTCCAAGAATTTTTGATTTGAGACTGGTGCTACTTGTATTGTTTGCAGAGGTCGTTGGCTTGGTTTGATCTTACTTGTTCTATTTGCAGAGCTCACTGCTCGGCAAATACGTATTTCAAGAAATTTGGTTAAGGCTTGATCTGACTTGTTCTATTTGCAGAGCTCTTTGCTCGGCAAATAGTTGTTCCAAGAATTTTTGATTTGAGACTGGTGCTACTTGTATTGTTTGCAGAGGTTTGTATTGGTTCTACTTGTTCTATTTGCAGAGCTCTTTGCTCGGCAAATAGTTGTTCCAAGAATTTTTGATTTGAGACTGGTGCTACTTGTATTGTTTGCAGAGGTTTAGCTTGGTTCTACTTGTTCTATTTGCAGAGCTCTTTGCTCGGCAAATAGTTGTTCCAAGAATTTTTGATTTGAGACTGGTGCTACTTGTATTGTTTGCAGAAGTTTGGTTAAGGCTTGATCTGACTTGTTCTATTTGCAGAGCTCTTTGCTCGGCAAATAGTTGTTCCAAGAATTTTTGATTTGAGACTGGTGCTACTTGTATTGTTTGCAGAGGTTTAACTTGGTTCTACTTGTTCTATTTGCAGAGCTCTTTGCTCGGCAAATAGTTGTTCCAAGAATTTTTGATTTGAGACTGGTGCTACTTGTATTGTTTGCAGAGGTTTAGCTTAAGGGTTGATCTACTTGTTCTATTTGCAGAGCTCTTTGCTCGGCAAATAGTTGTTCCAAGAATTTTTGATTTGAGACTGGTGCTACTTGTATTGTTTGCAGAGGTCGTTGGCTTGGTTTGATCTTACTTGTTCTATTTGCAGAGCTCACTGCTCGGCAAATACGTATTTCAAGAAATTTGGTTAAGGCTTGATCTTACTTGTTCTATTTGCAGAGCTCTTTGCTCGGCAAATAGTTGTTCCAAGAATTTTTGATTTGAGACTGGTGCTACTTGTATTGTTTGCAGAGGTTTAGCTTCGGCTTGATCTACTTGTTCTATTTGCAGAGCTCTTTGCTCGGCAAATAGTTGTTCCAAGAATTTTTGATTTGAGACTGGTGCTACTTGTATTGTTTGCAGAAGTTTAGCTTGCTTGATCTGACTTGTTCTATTTGCAGAGCTCTTTGCTCGGCAAATAGTTGTTCCAAGAATTTTTGATTTGAGACTGGTGCTACTTGTATTGTTTGCAGAGGTTTGGCTTGGTTCTACTTGTTCTATTTGCAGAGCTCTTTGCTCGGCAAATAGTTGTTCCAAGAATTTTTGATTTGAGACTGGTGCTACTTGTATTGTTTGCAGAAGTTTAGTTAAGGCTTGATCTGACTTGTTCTATTTGCAGAGCTCTTTGCTCGGCAAATAGTTGTTCCAAGAATTTTTGATTTGAGACTGGTGCTACTTGTATTGTTTGCAGAGGTTTGGCTTGCTTGATCTGACTTGTTCTATTTGCAGAGCTCTTTGCTCGGCAAATAGTTGTTCCAAGAATTTTTGATTTGAGACTGGTGCTACTTGTATTGTTTGCAGAGGTCGTTGGCTTGGTTTGATCTTACTTGTTCTATTTGCAGAGCTCACTGCTCGGCAAATACGTATTTCAAGAAATTTGGTTAAGGCTTGATCTTACTTGTTCTATTTGCAGAGCTCTTTGCTCGGCAAATAGTTATTTCAATAAAATAAAATTTTCAAATTCTACTTGTTCTATTTGCAGAGCTCTTTGCTCGGCAAATAGTTGTTCCAAGAATTTTTGATTTGAGACTGGTGCTACTTGTATTGTTTGCAGAGGTTTAAGCTCGGCAAACAAGTGTTTTTGGTTGGTGCAACTAAGTACAAGTTCTTTGTACTATTTGCAGAGATATTTGCTCGGCAATTAATTGATTTGAATTCTTCAACCAAGTGACTTTCTTAGTTGTGCTGTTTGCAGAGGTCTAAGCTCGGCAAACAGTTGAAATTGATTATTGATCAAAGTTCTTGGGTTGCAACTTGGTTACTTACACCATTTGCAGAGGATTAAGCTCGGCACTTAGTTGTTTTTGAAATTCTCAAATCAAAATTTTTCAAGAAAATCAATTCAAAACCATTTTTCATCAATATTCTTCAAGTGGGAAGAAATTCAAAATTTTCAAATTTCTACTTGTTCTATTTGCAGAGGTCTAAGCTCTGCATCTATTTAAAATAGAAAAAATTTCAATTTTTTTTTGGAATTTATTTGAAATGGCTTCAAGGGAAGCTTTAGCACTTGGTTCTGAAGGAAGACCTCCTGTCTTGTTTAGAGGTTCTTATCCTCAATGGAAGAAAAGGTTTCTGAACTGGATAGACAGACAGAAGAATGGAAAACTTTTGAGGAAATCATACAAAGATGGTCCTGAAATTCCAAAGAACCCTGTTAATGGAGAAGCTTTACCTGAAGAGAGTTGGAATACAGATCAGAAAAATAGA
Organism: Erigeron breviscapus; assembly: GCA_034093135.1. Classification (NCBI taxonomy): domain Eukaryota; kingdom Viridiplantae; phylum Streptophyta; class Magnoliopsida; order Asterales; family Asteraceae; genus Erigeron; species Erigeron breviscapus. The sequence continues at coordinate 110,789,397 of CM067174.1, read as the reverse complement.
GTTGAGGCTGATCAAAGTGCAATTGCCTATCTTTACCAAGCACTTCCTGATGACATTTACTGCAATGTGGACTCCTATGAAACAGGAAAAGACATATGGGATGAAGTGGAGAAGCAGATGGAAGGATCTGATGTGTCAAACACCATAAGATTGTCGACTGTTCTGAACATGTATGAAACTTTCAAGCAACAGAAGGGTGAACCATTGAATGAAGTATACATCAGATTCTGTAATGTCATCAATGAGCTTAGAAAGAATGATGTGAAAAGAACCAATATGGAACTGAACATCAAATTCATCAAAAATCTGGAAGAGGAATGGCAAGTGTATGGAACCCAACTCAACCAACAATCAGACTTTGGGAAACTCACCATTCACACCTTGTATGAAAAATTGAAGCTGAATGTTGAGGATGTTCAGAGGATCCAAAAGAAGAAAGAAGAAAGTTCTCATTCCGATCCATTAGCCTTGGTAGCTGAGAAGAAGACTTCAAAAGTGTCAAGACAAAGCTTTGTTGAGTATGACACTGATTCTGATACAAGTGAAATGAGTGATTGTGATCTTGATGAGAAACAAAAAGAGATGTACAAAGAACTTGCTTATTTCACAAAGGCTTTCAAGAAGAAATTCTTCAAGAAGAAACCAACAAATAATCAGCTTAGGACTTCATCAGTCTCTTCGTATGCTAAAAATGCGAATACTCCTAAGTTCGATCAGAAGAAAGATTTTGTTGGTGGTGAGAAGAAGTATGACAATCAGAAGAAGTTTGAGAAGAAGGTCATGGAGAAAAGGAATGAAGACAAGAAATGCTACAACTGTGGTCTTACTGGACATTTTGCCATCAATTGCACTAAACCTCGACAAAAGAACTCCGAGTACTATAAGTACAAACTTTTGCTAGCAAGACAAGAGGAAAGTGGAATTGCTCTTCTCGCTGAGGATGACAAGTGGTTACATCTTTCTGATGAGGAGACAGACGAACTTGCAGCAAATGTGTGCTTCATGACGAAGATCAAGAAATCAAAGGAGTTGGATGATGTTGAGGAAAGTTCTTCAGAGGATGATCAGGTACTTACACTTCCCAAATCAGTGTTAAAACACTATATGGATATGAGTGAACCAGCAAGAAAAGATTGCAGGGAGTTGAGTAAAAAGAATTTAAAATTAAAGAAAGATAAAAAGAATTTAAAATTAAAGAAAGATTTAGAAGACAAAGAAAAAGATTTTCAAAGTAAATTTGATTTGCTTCAAAAGGAATTTGAGAATTTGAAATCTGAAAAAGCAGCAGTCACTTTTACTCCAAACTCAAAACTGCATCTTGAAAAACAAGAACTTGAGACCAAAGTTCTTGAACTAAGCAAGACCGTCAGACAACTTCAAGTCGAAAAGACCAATGAGATGTTTCGAGCAAATGCATTGGATGAGGACATTGAGTCTTTAAATGTGAAATTGAAAGAATCTATCCCTGATTTGACGGAATTTGAAAACAAAATTTCTGACCTAAAATATGAGTGTTGTATAAAAGATTCTCTTAAACAAAAACTTGATAAAGAAAATGATGAGCTTAAATCCTGAAAAAGAAAAGATTGCAGGGAGTTGAGTAAAAAGAATTTAAAATTAAAGAAAGATTTAGAAGACAAAGAAAAAGATTTTCAAAGTAAATTTGATTTGCTTCAAAAGGAATTTGAGAATTTGAAATCTGAAAAAGCAGCAGTCACTTTTACTCCAAACTCAAAACTGCATCTTGAAAAACAAGAACTTGAGACCAAAGTTCTTGAACTAAGCAAGACCGTCAGACAACTTCAAGTCGAAAAGACCAATGAGATGTTTCGAGCAAATGCATTGGATGAGGACATTGAGTCTTTAAATGTGAAATTGAAAGAATCTATCCCTGATTTGACGGAATTTGAAAACAAAATTTCTGACCTAAAATATGAGTGTTGTATAAAAGATTCTCTTAAACAAAAACTTGATAAAGAAAATGATGAGCTTAAAGCTGAAATCAAGTCTTATCAAGACAAGTTGTATAAGATTAATCGTTCATATCAACAAATCTTTTTGAATAGGCCAAGAAATTCAAAAAGAAAACCAATGTGTTTGAAAAGAATCATCCAATCCATGTTCAAAATGTGAATGTTGACATCAAGAAAGTTGTTCATGTGTCTGTTCAAACTGATGGTGATTTAGATGATGGTCATGATGTTGATGATTATTTCTTCCCGATTGCTTCTAAAACTGAGTCTTTTACCAAGTTTTCTGAGGGAACTCAATCATACTTGAATGAAATTGATGCTTTCAAACAAAAGTTTCAAAAAAAAGAGAACATGTGCTAAAGGAACTTAATGATCTAAAAGTTGAATTCCAATTTCAGAAAATAGCACTTCAATTTTTTAAAGAAAAAGAAAAAGCATCAATTCATTCAGAAAATAGCACTTCAATTTTTTAAAGAAAAAGAAAAAGCATCAATTCCACTCAAGAGAAGTCCTTGTCCAATTAAGAAAAGTGAAGCTAGTGTGAAATTGGAAACGGATGATTTATCAACTTATTTGGAAGGAAATTATGATTTTCCTCCTGATTTTGAAAAACATTTTGTTCAAAAAGAGGAAAAACATGAATTTTTTCTAAAGAAGATTCCAAAGTCACACTCTTCACAACCTTTTCCATTCGATAAGTTCCAAAGACCAAAGACCACCCAACAATCAAAGACCAACCCATCACTCAAGAATGATTCAAAACCAAAGACCAAACAATCACCAAAGACAGTTTCGAAACCAAAACCAAACAGAGAACTCAAAGTTTCTAACAATTCAAAGACTTCTAGGAAATACAAGGTTAAATCTGAATCTCAGTCCCAAAAAGAAGTCAAAACAAGAAGTGGTCCAAAGATTGTTAAGAATGAAACTTTCTCATTAGGTAACAAACAACCTAAGCAGGTTAGGTATTCTAGTTTTCCTAGGTATTCTCAGAAGAATCCTAAGTGCACTTTACAAAGGGTTAGAGATACTTTTTCTGGAATAACTAAGTACAAAGATCAATATGGTTGGTTGTCACCTAATAATATAAAGAAAGTAAACAAGACCACAGAAATCATTAAGAAGAAACTTGTTAAGTCCGAAAGTAACAAATTGTTTGCTAACAAGAAAACTGTTCATGTTTCAGGTGACTTGTGCTTAACTAGTAGCAGTAGATGGATTCCTAAGGATAGATTTTTGTATGCTTCTAGTAAAGTAAAGTTTGATGGGAATACAACAAATGTGAAACAAGTGTGGATTGTCCGTAGATCAAATTCTCAAAATAGTGCAAATACATCTAGGACTAGTCCTGCTTGTACCAAAACATGTGTATAAACCTTGGTTTTTCATTGCTTGTAATTAGTATCTGTGATTTGAACAATTATGTGTGTTTGTTTGTGATTTGATTAAAAAGTTTGTTTGTGTGTTATTTCGCTTGATGTTTAATTTTATGAATACTTGCATGTTATCCCTCTAACTTGCAAGGACCCAATCTACATGGGTACCTAAATCATATTCCTTGTCCTTGCAGGAATTTCTCATTTGTGTATGGTATGTTGACTCGGGATGTTCTCGTCATATGACTGGAAACAAGTCCATTCTTACAAACTTTGTTGAGAAGTTCATGGGAACCGTCAGATTCGGAAATGATCATATCGCTCCTATTCTCGGTTATGGAGACATTGTTAAAAATGGTGTCACTATCAAGAGAGTTTCTTATGTTGAAGGCCTAGGACACAATCTTTTTAGTGTTGGACAATTTTGTGACAATGATCTTCAAGTATTATTCAGGAGATATGAATGCAAAGTGCAGACTGAAGATGGTGTGGATATTCTTCCTGGAACAAGAGACAATAATTTGTTCACTATTGATCTCAACAATATTCCATCTAACTCTTCAGAGATTTGTCTTCTTTCTAAAGCAACTGCACAAAATTCTTGGTTATGGCATCGCCGTCTTTCTCATCTTAATTTTCAAACAATTAATGCTCTCGTGGATAAACAACTTGTTGAAGGACTTCCGGATTACAAGTATGAAAGTGAACATGTTTGTCCAGCTTGTGCAATTGGTAAGATGAAGAAAACTTCACACAAACCAAGAAGTATCTGAGTACTGAAGGTCCTTTGCATCTTATTCATATGGATTTGTGTGGCCCAATGAAAGTTCAAAGTATCCATGGCAAGCGATACATTCTTGTGATTGTTGATGATTATTCTCGTTACACTTGGGTATTCTTTCTTCATGCAAAGAGTGATACTCCAAATGCAATTATTGATTTTATAAAGAAGACCCAAGTAAATCTTAAATCATCTATTAGAATTGTTCGCTCAGACAATGGCACTGAATTCAAGAATTCAACAATTGATTCTTTCTTCAAGTCCATGGGTATTACTCATCAATTTTCCGCTGTCAGGACACCTCAACAGAATGGAGTAGTTGAACGTCGAAATCGAACTCTTATTGAAGCAGCTAGAACAATGCTTGCTTATTCTAAATTGCCTCCGAATCTATGGGCTGAAGTTGTTGCTACTGCTTGTTTTACTCAAAATAGATCAATCATTAACAAGAGGTTTGATAAAACTCCTTATGAGGTGATAAACAAACGAAAGCCCAATGTGAACTTCTTGCACATTTTTGGATGTGTATGTTATGTTCTCAATGATCGAGATAATCTGGGAAAGTTTGAACCAAAAGGCGATGAGGCATATTTCATCGGTTATTCAAGAGAATCGATAGCATATCGTGTATATAACCGAAGAACCAAGAGAATTGAAGAGAGTATGAATGTTAGATTTGATGAACTCTCAGGAATGGTTCTTAAACATCACAGTTCAAGACCCGAACTTCAAAGTCCACAAGCTTCCGCAACAAAGACTGCTTCAAATGTCAAATCATCATTCTCTACTCCAACAACACAAGATTTGGATATCTTGTTTGAAGAATTTTTCCAAGTTCCGAAGAAAGTGACTGAATCTGAAGTAAATGAAAATGAACCATCCATTTCAAAGTCAAAACAAATGGATCCCAATGAGTCTTCACCATCACAATCATCAGATATTAATTCATCATCTGATTCTCCTCCACCAACCGATATTTCAGAGTTGCATACTCAACCTCATAATATCTCTCAAGTGACAAATCCATCAACCAATCCTGAAGATTATGATCACGACGACTTTGTTGAACCAATTGCAACTTCGTTTGAACAATTAAAAGAACAACATTCTCCTGATTTTATTGATTCTGAAAAATCTGGTGATCCACTTGATCCAATTCCTCACACAACCAAATGGACAAGAGATCATCCAATTTCTCAAGTCATTGGTAATCCAACAACTGGAGTTCAGACAAGATCCGCATCTGCGAATGAATGTCTGTTTGTGAATTTTCTGAGTATTGTTGAACCAAAGACAGTGAATGAAGCTCTAAGTTGTCCAGATTGGGTGAAAGCAATGCAAGAAGAACTTAATCAGTTCGAACGTCTTGAGGTGTGGAAATTGGTTACCAATCCTTTCAAGAACAAGGAGCCAATTAAGACCAAATGGATCTTCAAGAACAAAAAGGATGAAACTGGAGTTGTTGTACGTAACAAAGCACGATTGGTTGCGAAGGGATACTGCCAACAAGATGGAGTTGACTATGATGAGACATTCGCACCAGTTCCACGAATTGAGGCTATTCGGATGTTTCTTGCCTATGCTGCCTACAAGAACTTCACAGTCTACCAAATGGATGTCAAAACTGCCTTCTTGAATGGAATTCTCAAAGAAGAAGTGTATGTTGAACAACCAGAAGGTTTTATGAATTTCAAACATCCGGACTATGTTTACAGGTTAGATAAGGCTTTATATGGTCTGAAACAAGCGCCTCGTGCATGGTATGATGCTCTATCCTCTTATCTTGTGAAATCTGGTTTTAGCAAAGGTTCGATTGACACTACCTTGTTTATAAAACGACAAGGGAGTGACATTATTCTAATCCAGATTTATGTTGACGACATAATTTTCGGGTCAACTAATCCTAAATACTGCAAGAATTTTTCAGCCTTAATGATCAAGAAATTTGAAATGAGCATGATGGGTGAATTAAACTTTTTCCTTGGTCTTCAAGTAAAACAATTGTCAAATGGTACTTTTATTTGTCAATCTAAGTACATTCTTGACATGTTGAAAAAGTTTGAAATGATGGATTGTCAAACAATTGGGACACCCATGGAAGCTCGAACTAAGATTAATGCTGACTTAAATGGAAAATCTTTTGATCAAAAGAAATATCGCAGTATGATAGGATCACTCATGTATTTGACTGCAAGTCGCCCGGATATTATGTTCGCCACATGCATGTGTGCAAGGTACCAGGCCAATCCTAAGGAAAGTCATTTCCAGGCCGTCAAACGGATATTCCGATACCTGAAAGGCACAGTGAACCTTGGTCTCTGGTATCCAAGGGATACCGGGTTTCAATTAATTGCATACTCGGATGCTGACCATGCAGGTTGCAAGCTTGATCGAAAGAGTACTTCTGGGAGTGTACAGTTTCTAGGGGATAGATTGGTCAGTTGGTCTTCAAAGAAACAGAATTGTGTATCCACATCTACTGCAGAAGCTGAATACGTTGCTGCAGCAAGCTGTTGTTCACAAGTTCTTTGGATGAAGACTCAGTTGATTGATTATGGATTTCAATTCAACAGAATTCCCATTTACTGTGACTCAAAGAGTGCTATTGCTATTTCTTGCAACCCGGTGCAGCACACAAAAACCAAGCATATAGATGTTCGGTACCATTTTCTTAAAGATCATGTTGAGAAAGGTAACATCGAACTCTATTTTGTTCCAACAGACTACCAACTCGCTGACCTTTTCACCAAACCATTGGATGAAAACAGGTTTAATTTTCTGAAAACCAAGTTGGGAATGCTAGATTTACAAACTTAAATGCTTTCATGCCATGTATTCTATGTTCATTTTCTGTTTCAAACATTGATGTGTTTTACTTGTTCTTACATGCAATGTTTGAGGGGGAGAAAAAGGGTAGAATGCATGATTTAAGGGGGAGTTTGTAAATTTACCATGTTGTTTTATGCTTAATTTGAGGGGGAGTGTGCAAATGCATGTAAATTTTTGTGTAATTTTCTAGTATGTATAATTTTTTTTAAGTTTTTTTGTTGTTGTTATGTGTGTTTGTTTTAAAATTGAAAAACCAAATACAAAATTATAAAATTTTAAAAATGATAAAAAGATTTTTTAATCTGTTCTTAATTTTTTTTAAGTTTTTTTTATTTGTTTGATTTTTGTTTAATTAGTTTAAAGCCCAAAACCAATTGAGCCCAACCAAATGGATAGCCCAAGACCATTTCGAGAACCGGGTTGACACGCGGGTCAAACCCAGACCCGCGACCCGGATTTGAGTTTTAAAAGGATTTGGGCGGGTCAAACTCATTCCCATTCAAATTCAAACCAGTTTTTTTTTTCTCAAAACCTATTTCTTTTCACTTCAATCAATCAATCTTTTTCTTATTGATCATAATAATTTTTTTTTTTTTTTTTTTTTTTTTTTTTTTTTTTTTTTTTTTTTTTTTTTTTTTTTTTTTTTTTTTTTTTTTTTTTTTTTTTTTTTTTTTTTTTTTTTTTTTTTTTTTTTTTTTTTTTTTTTTTTTTTTTTTTTTTTTTTTTTTTTTTTTTTTTTTTTTTTTTTTTTTTTTTTTTTTTTTTTTTTTTTTTTTTTTTTTTTTTTTCTCTCAAAACCTATTTCTTTTCACTTCAATCAATCAATCTTTTTCTTATTGATCATAATAATCGAAGTGGGCTTATACTAGTAATCATCTTTCTGATCTAAATTACCTTGTTACTTCGATCATTTCATCAGTTTTGAGGTAAGATTTATTGTTTTCTTTGTGCACTTTAACTGTTTGATAAAATGACTAAATGAAATGCCTTGATTGTTTTGATCGATTTGATATTTTGATCTGTATTTTGATGATGTTAGATGCATGATTAGGGTTCATACTTGTTGTTTTTGTGAATTTTATGTCTTAATATGCATGGGTTTGAACCTTTCTGGATTCAAATGATTAAGGGCTGGGTAACTATATGAGTTTTGTTGAAAACTACCATTTGCAGAGCATTTTGCTCGGCAAACAGTACAAAGTGAAAATTTTCACCAAGTTTTTAAAAATCAACTGTTTGCAGAGCATTTTGCTCGGCAAACAGTACAAAGTGAAAAATTTTCACCAAGTTTTTAAAAACAACTGTTTGCAGAGCATTTTGCTCGGCAAACAGTACAAAGTGAAAAATTTTCACCAAGTTTTTAAAAACAACTGTTTGCAGAGCATTTTGCTCGGCAAACAGTACAAAGTGAAAAATTTTCACCAAGTTTCTAAAAACAACTGTTTGCAGAGCATTTTGCTCGACATTCAAGGTTTTTGGTTTTCAAAATGAATCCAAGTTTAAAATAACATGTTTGCAGAGCTTTGAGCTCGGCAAACAACCTTTTTTGAATTCCAAAATTTTTACAAGTTTTTAAAAACAACTGTTTGCAGAGCATTTTGCTCGGCAAACAGTACAAAGTGAAAAATTTTCACCAAGTTTTTAAAAACAACTGTTTGCAGAGCATTTTGCTCGGCAAACAGTACAAAGTGAAAAATTTTCACCAAGTTTTTAAAAACAACTGTTTGCAGAGCATTTTGCTCGGCAAACAGTACAAATTGGATTTTCAAATTTGTCAAGACTTGAACCATGCATTTGCAGAGCTTTGAGCTCGGCAAACAGTACAAAGTGAAATTTTCACCAAGTTTTTAAAAATCAACTGTTTGCAGAGCATTTTGCTCGGCAAACAGTACAAAGTGAAAAATTTTCACCAAGTTTTTAAAAACAACTGTTTGCAGAGCATTTTGCTCGGCAAACAGTACAAAATTCAGTTTTTCATTGAAATAGTCCTTTATCAATTGACAACATTATTGTTGTTCAATAAAAGGTAATTTCATACATTGAAAAGGAGTTGGTCTGAACTACTCATTTGCAGAGCATTTTGCTCGGCAAACAGTACAAAGTGAATTTTTTCACCAAGTTTTTAAAAATCAACTGTTTGCAGAGCATTTTGCTCGGCAAACAGTACAAAGTGAAAAATTTTCACCAAGTTTTTAAAAACAACTGTTTGCAGAGCATTTTGCTCGGCAAACAGTACAAAGTGAAAAATTTTCACCAAGTTTTTAAAAACAACTGTTTGCAGAGCATTTTGCTCGGCAAACAGTACAAAGTGAAAAATTTTCACCAAGTTTTTAAAAACAACTGTTTGCAGAGCATTTTGCTCGGCAAACAGTACAAAGTGAATTTTTTATTCTATGTTTCTTTTCTTTATTATTTGTGTTGTGTTTTAAAATATATAAATGTCTATGTGTATTGTGTTGGTATATATAGTATTTCATAAGTGTTTGGGGTGAGAGGCAAGGTATCGAACGCCTTTGTGTACTACCTTATTTTCTTATCTTTTAATACTTATGTGATCCTATATATTGTCATGTTTTGTATATATATTTGGGTGAGATGCAAGGTATCGAACGCCTTTGTGTACTACCTTATTTTCTTATCTTTTAATACTTATGTGATCCTATATATTGTCATGTTTTGTATATATATTTGGGTGAGATGCAAGGTATCGAACGCCTTTGTGTACTACCTTATTTTCTTATCTTTTAATACTTATGTGATCCTATATATTGTCATGTTTTGTATATATATTTGGGTGAGATGCAAGGTATCGAACGCCTTTGTGTACTACCTTATTTTCTTATCTTTTAATACTTATGTGATCCTATATATTGTCATGTTTTGTATATATATTTGGGTGAGATGCAAGGTATCGAACGCCTTTGTGTACTACTTTGTTTTCTCATTTCTAATATATATGCAAAACATTGTTTATGTGTAATAAATGTGTTTCTTAAATGTTGGTTTGTGTTGTTATTTTTCTGTGTTTAAATTGTATTTTCTGGTCAAAACTTTGGTCAGTTTGTCTTAACAGAAAAATAATAAATTACCAAGATGGCTATGTTCAAAGAAGGAGATTCAATGAAGATGCAAGCCAATCAAGCACTTCATATACCATTTGCTTGCAAATTCCCTATAATAACGGAGATTTTGAGCCATCATCCGTTGAATAATGCTTTGACTGGAGGGGCAATTGTTCCCGAGAAGTATGTATTTGAGTTATGGGAATCAATTCAATATGTTAAAGGAAGTAAAAGGCATAGGACAGCAAACTACTTCAAGTTTTCTCTTCAGTCAGAAGATGAAATCTTCAATTGTAAATTCAATCTGGCTGAGTTCAGAACTATCATTGGTTTTCCTGAACTTGAAGAATACGAAGAACTTCCATCAGTTGAAGAAATGTTGGCTGGAGTTCATTCGTTGGGTTATGAAGGAGAGTTGGCAACAATGAGAGATTTTAGAAGAATGAATGTAGCAACTCTCTGGCATACAATGTACAATGTTCTAACCACTTGTTTGATGCCATCACAGAAAGGAATTGATCTCATGACGAAGCATTCCTTATCAATTTACTATGCAGTCACTCACAATGTGCAGTGTGACTTTGCGAAGATAATATGGGATAAAATGATCCAAGTTGTCAAGGGAAAGGATAAACAAGAAAGAAAATATATTCCCTTTATCAGATTCTTCACACTGATTATCGAAGACGTTCTTGATAATGCAGAAGAAATTCCAAAATTGGAAGACAGCTTCAAGTGTGTAATTGCTATGTATAAATCCAACTTGAGAGGCACAGGAAGTGAAACTCCTAGACCTTTTCCGATTCCACCATTCCTAATTAATCTGGTTCCTGCTCAGAGTCCTCATCTTAGGGCTTATCTCGAGTGGTTAGTCTCAGCAATGGGGTCTGAAAGCCGATAGACTCCTACCCAAGCTGAGCATAGGTCGCCAAGTGAGGGTCCTATATATTGTCATGTTTTGTATATATATTTGGGTGAGATGCAAGGTATCGAACGCCTTTGTGTACTACCTTATTTTCTTATCTTTTAATACTTATGTGATCCTATATATTGTCATGTTTTGTATATATATTTGGGTGAGATGCAAGGTATCGAACGCCTTTGTGTACTACCTTATTTTCTTATCTTTTAATACTTATGTGATCCTATATATTGTCATGTTTTGTATATATATTTGGGTGAGATGCAAGGTATCGAACGCCTTTGTGTACTACCTTATTTTCTTATCTTTTAATACTTATGTGATCCTATATATTGTCATGTTTTGTATATATATTTGGGTGAGATGCAAGGTATCGAACGCCTTTGTGTACTACCTTATTTTCTTATCTTTTAATACTTATGTGATCCTATATATTGTCATGTTTTGTATATATATTTGGGTGAGATGCAAGGTATCGAACGCCTTTGTGTACTACCTTATTTTCTTATCTTTTAATACTTATGTGATCCTATATATTGTCATGTTTTGTATATATATTTGGGTGAGATGCAAGGTATCGAACGCCTTTGTGTACTACCTTATTTTCTTATCTTTTAATACTTATGTGATCCTATATATTGTCATGTTTTGTATATATATTTGGGTGAGATGCAAGGTATCGAACGCCTTTGTGTACTACCTTATTTTCTTATCTTTTAATACTTATGTGATCCTATATATTGTCATGTTTTGTATATATATTTGGGTGAGATGCAAGGTATCGAACGCCTTTGTGTACTACCTTATTTTCTTATCTTTTAATACTTATGTGATCCTATATATTGTCATGTTTTGTATATATATTTGGGTGAGATGCAAGGTATCGAACGCCTTTGTGTACTACCTTATTTTCTTATCTTTTAATACTTATGTGATCCTATATATTGTCATGTTTTGTATATATATTTGGGTGAGATGCAAGGTATCGAACGCCTTTGTGTACTACCTTATTTTCTTATCTTTTAATACTTATGTGATCCTATATATTGTCATGTTTTGTATATATATTTGGGTGAGATGCAAGGTATCGAACGCCTTTGTGTACTACCTTATTTTCTTATCTTTTAATACTTATGTGATCCTATATATTGTCATGTTTTGTATATATATTTGGGTGAGATGCAAGGTATCGAACGCCTTTGTGTACTACCTTATTTTCTTATCTTTTAATACTTATGTGATCCTATATATTGTCATGTTTTGTATATATATTTGGGTGAGATGCAAGGTATCGAACGCCTTTGTGTACTACCTTATTTTCTTATCTTTTAATACTTATGTGATCCTATATATTGTCATGTTTTGTATATATATTTGGGTGAGATGCAAGGTATCGAACGCCTTTGTGTACTACTTTGTTTTCTCATTTCTAATATATATGCAAAACATTGTTTATGTGTAATAAATGTGTTTCTTAAATGTTGGTTTGTGTTGTTATTTTTCTGTGTTTAAATTGTATTTTCTGGTCAAAACTTTGGTCAGTTTGTCTTAACAGAAAAATAATAAATTACCAAGATGGCTATGTTCAAAGAAGGAGATTCAATGAAGATGCAAGCCAATCAAGCACTTCATATACCATTTGCTTGCAAATTCCCTATAATAACGGAGATTTTGAGCCATCATCCGTTGAATAATGCTTTGACTGGAGGGGCAATTGTTCCCGAGAAGTATGTATTTGAGTTATGGGAATCAATTCAATATGTTAAAGGAAGTAAAAGGCATAGGACAGCAAACTACTTCAAGTTTTCTCTTCAGTCAGAAGATGAAATCTTCAATTGTAAATTCAATCTGGCTGAGTTCAGAACTATCATTGGTTTTCCTGAACTTGAAGAATACGAAGAACTTCCATCAGTTGAAGAAATGTTGGCCCTCCGATAGTTCAAACCACAGAGTCTAGCGGGGTTGTTTACCCTAGGGTAGAAGTCAGGAACTGCCCATTCTCGCTTGCACCAAACTCTCCCAGCCATTCTGACTCCTCACAACAGGAGTTAGTCTCACAAATGCACAGGGATCAGCCACGCTCACCACACTCTCCTCATTTGGAGGATGAGAGTGTTGAAATAAGAGAGGACCAGCCCCACCCCCCCCCCCCCCCCCCCCCCCCCCCCCCCCCCCCCCCCCCCCCCCCCCCCCCCCCCCCCCCCCCCCCCCCCCCCCCCCCCCCCCCCCCCCCCCCCCCCCCCCCCCCCCCCCCCCCCCCCCCCCCCCCCCCCCCCCCCCCCCCCCCCCCCCCCCCCCCCCCCCCCCCCCCCCCCCCCCCCCCCCCCCCCCCCCCCCCCCCCCCCCCCCCCCCCCCCCCCCCCCCCCCCCCCCCCCCCCCCCCCCCCCCCCCCCCCCCCCCCCCCCCCCCCCCCCCCCCCCCCCCCCCCCCCCCCCCCCCCCCCCCCCCCCCCCCCCCCCCCCCCCCCCCCCCCCCCCCCCCCCCCCCCCCCCCCCCCCCCCCCCCCCCCCCCCCCCCCCCCCCCCCCCCCCCCCCCCCCCCCCCCCCCCCCCCCCCCCCCCCCCCCCCCCCCCCCCCCCCCCCCCCCCCCCCCCCCCCCCCCCCCCCCCCCCCCCCCCCCCCCCCCCCCCCCCCCCCCCCCCCCCCCCCCCCCCCCCCCCCCCCAAACCCCCCCCCTCCCCTCCTACCCAAACACAAAGAACACCAACACCTATTCAAACATCATCAACCTCAACAAATCTTCCAACAAAAGATCAAGCATGTGAAGTTTTACTTGGCATTCTACGTTCTGAAGGGGATTTGTTGACTATGACTGAAAGGGGTGTGTTGAATGCTCTTGAGGTTCGAGAAAGAGAAATTGCCAACGAACGAAGAGTCAAAGCTTTACAAGATCAAGTTGAAAAACAGAAGGCTGAATATGATGCAAAGCTTGTTGCATTTGAGCTAAGGTTGTTAGCATTAGAATCTTGCCAACCAGCCTCGGTTGCTTCTAGACGGGATGATCCTGATTCTGATGATCACCCCGAGGGGGAGAACCAAGGAGAGGGTCAAGTTAATATTGAAGATACTTCGGCAAGAGTTGATGTGAATGTTGAGGATGTGGTAATGCAAGAAAGATCAGAGGGTGGAAATCAAGCTGAAATTAAAACTGAGAAAGATACTTTAGATGATCTGATTAAAAGAAGATTAGATGACGTTTTTGGTGTTGATTCAGAAGTAGAAAGTGAAGAAGAAAATGAGAATGTTGAGATTAATGAAGAAGAAGGTTTTGTTATTGAAGATGATATAGTTGAATATGCTGAAGGAGAAGCTGATATTGAGGCCATAAAAGATCAGAGGGTGGAAATCAAGCTGAAATTAAAACTGAGAAAGATACTTTAGATGATCTGATTAAAAGAAGATTAGATGACGTTTTTGGTGTTGATTCAGAAGTAGAAAGTGAAGAAGAAAATGAGAATGTTGAGATTAATGAAGAAGAAGGTTTTGTTATTGAAGATGATATAGTTGAATATGCTGAAGGAGAAGCTGATATTGAGGCCATAAAAGATAATGTAATATTGGATGAGCCAGAGATAGTTGAAACTCCTGTGAACGTAGAAGCTGTAGAGGAACCAATGTTTGAAGAATTTGCAGATCTTGATTACTTTGAAACAGGTTCTTCATGCAGAGTTGAAGTTGGAGAATCATCTATTCCCGCTAGCTCAGCTCCACAGCATTACAATTTCAATGAATTTAACAATTTTGATGATTTGAGAAAGACTCCAGAAGCTGTTGTTCAGAACTTCAAGAAATCAACTTACAAACAAGTTTTGAGAGAGGCAATTATATCCGAGGAAGTTCTTTCTGATTATTTTCCATCTGAATTAACTGACGAACAACTAAGATTTATTAATCGGGGATACTTCTTGAGGGATAAAGAAAGAATGGTTGCTCTCGGCATCAAACCTAAAGAAGCAGCTAAGAAGTCGAGATATCTGGAGGAAAGGGCATATCCGATATTTTGTGGAGCAACTAAAGTTACTAAAACAAAGAGACCAGAGTTAGATTCAATGTACAAGTTTAAGGAAGCAAGGCAAATAGAAGAATACATAGAGCTTCTTAAACTTACAAAACAATACAATCCAAAGTTGCTTGAAGAACAAAGAAATCACAAGATATTGGTGCTGATAAGAGTGATACTGATTAAAAGAGTTACTATCTCAGTTCCATGTTTTCATGTAACATCCGTGAGTTTTGACCGTTTGACTTTACGTGCAATTTGACTAACAATTTGAGTTAATGAAGTATCTTGGTTCATTTCGTGATTAAATGATAATGTGGTATGTTCGTTGGGTCGATTGTATGACTTATTCGGTGATTAAATGTAAAACGACTTGTGAATTAAGCTTGTAAAGGGAAACGGGTCGACCCATGGGTTACCCATGACCCATGAGCCTTCCAAGACCCAACCCTTTCCCTTATCTCTTTCATTTCACCACACAACCCAATCTCTTTCTTTTCTCTCTAACAAAAGCAAGAACTCTCTCTTCCAATCTTTCTCTCTTGAACTCTTGAATTAATTGGTGTGTGCAATTTGTTTAATATAAGAATCATTATCATCTCCTCCTCATCTTCATCTTACCTAAAGATTGAAGTTCATAGTGCAAGATTTTAACCCATTTTGACCTAATTTCGGGTTTGAGCTCAAGAAGAAGTTTTGGTAAGTCTAATTCATCCCATTTACTTCTATTTATGTTAGTTTACTCGTTTCTAGTCATCTCGTACATTTACAAGTTTAAGGAAGCAAGGCAAATAGAAGAATACATAGAGCTTCTTAAACTTACAAAACAATACAATCCAAAGTTGCTTGAAGAACAAAGAAATCACAAGATATTGGTGCTGATAAGAGTGATACTGATTAAAAGAGTTACTATCTCAGTTCCATGTTTTCATGTAACATCCGTGAGTTTTGACCGTTTGACTTTACGTGCAATTTGACTAACAATTTGAGTTAATGAAGTATCTTGGTTCATTTCGTGATTAAATGATAATGTGGTATGTTCGTTGGGTCGATTGTATGACTTATTCGGTGATTAAATGTAAAACGACTTGTGAATTAACTTGTAAAGGGAAACGGGTCGACCCATGGGTTACCCATGACCCATGAGCCTTCCAAGACCCAACCCTTTCCCTTATCTCTTTCATTTCACCACACAACCCAATCTCTTTCTTTTCTCTCTAACAAAAGCAAGAACTCTCTCTTCCAATCTTTCTCTCTTGAACTCTTGAATTAATTGGTGTGTGCAATTTGTTTAATATAAGAATCATTATCATCTCCTCCTCATCTTCATCTTACCTAAAGATTGAAGTTCATAGTGCAAGATTTTAACCCATTTTGACCTAATTTGACTTTCAGGACCTTTGTAACGCTTCGGACTCCGATCTAATTCACTTCTTAACTTACGTAACATTGATTAAGAGTCTTAAAAGTCATTTAACGTCGAGAAGCACTTTGGAAACCTAATTAGGGTTTTGCCGAGAAATTGATAAGTTGTGTATACGTGCTTATGTATGTTAATGTGTATGCATATGATCGATATTTAGGTGTTGGACGCGAGGAGAACATTGTACGACAATAACTTGACTTTATATCAATCTTAGCTTTTCATAGCCGATCGAGGTGAGTTTCGTATCTCCCTACTCGCTTGATATTCGGGCTGAAAAGTGTAAACTTGCGTGCTTACTTACGTTGTTGATTGATTGATTGTTTTGGTAAATGTTGGATTGATGAGACGGCTTATCACGTTTGAATGACTTGGTTTATGTTTTGTTAAGTATTTCGTTAATATTAGGATAGACGTACATACATGGAAGTCGGTTATGCATTCATTGGGTTTTAGAGGTGGTGGGAAGGCTGCGGATGACCCTATACATAAGCCTCTAGAACTTGACGAAAGTAAAATCCTCCAAAGTGTATGTACGCATTGTTTAGAGGAATTGATGGATGTTGGGAACGTGTTTGGAATGGACATATACACCTTGTTATACTTGACTTGTATGGTACACACTCAAGCATACTTTTATTGTTGCATTGATGACGTTATTGACACGTATTTGATATACGTTGTGGTCATACATACGTATGATACATGATTTGATGTTAATATTTCGCGTGCTCATTTATTATACGCAATTACTTTACCCTTATGATCTTGTAATGATTTGATATGGTGATTAGGATAGTTGTACATACATGGAAGACGATGATACCTTTAATGAGTTGTAGATGTGGTGGGAAGGCTGCGGGTGACCCTATATAAAAACATCTATGATTCCTTAAATGTAAAGTCGTATGAAATGTATGTGCATTGTAGTTTGGTTGATTTGTGATACGATGGTTTTGTGATTGAGATTGGTTAGGTTCGTACTTGATGTTTGGTTGATGTACTTCCAAGTATACTTACTTGATGAATGGCTCCACGTACTTCCAAGTGTCATACACTTGAGATCACGCAATGTACGATGTACTACCAAGTTGTTAGACTTGAGAATATTGTGTTTGTAGTGGTTTTGTTGTTGTCATGGTACACTTAGGATGCGTTATTTGATGCCAAATTAATGGGCATACCTTTTATGCATTCCGACATGATTATGCGTGTAGTACATATCTTGATATAGACATCACTTGTGCTTATTTATCATACGCATCACTTATATTGTGTTTTGTCGTGATTTGAGATTGAGACACATAAAGGCTATTCTTACGTTAAGTTTTGCCGTTACTGATTTTTCTTGTGATTTAGGACAATGGTTCCTTGTGGACCATTCCTACGAACTCACCAACCTTGTGTTGACTATGCTTAGTACACTTTTCAGGTAATCAGGTTCTCCCCGGACGTGGAGTTTAGTTGCTTGCTTGCTGTTAAACCCGGACTTTGAACTTTATGAATCAAGGATTCATCGACCTTGTTAAGACTAAAATTCGAGCTTTAGTGTGTGTTTTAGTGTGTGTTAATGGAGGTTTCTAGTGAGAGAAAGTAGAGAGAGAGTAGAGAGATGTCAGGGAAAGATTAGCTTGTATTATTTGGTGAAAGGTTACAAAATGCTTAATGGAAGGGATTTATATACATATGACTAATTTACACTAAGCCCCTTCCATACTTAGACATTTACATTCTAAGTATAAAACAATATAAAGTATACAAATCAACTACTACATTTATATTTCTAACAATCTCCCCCTTAGTAGTGATTTGTCAAAAATATCCAGTCCTTGTCATTCATCAAGCTCTTGTATTCGGTCTATCTTTATTTGGATGCCAGAACCAATTATCTCCTTCTGGTCTGTCATCAGGAACAATCATGTTTGCTTCATAGTTTCTTGGTGGAATGTTTTGTGGGCCTGGAAGATGACTTGGCTCGTACTTGATCCAACAACCTCCTCTTCGACGTACGACGTACTTAGACTTTTGAACATTCTTTGCCTCTCTCATCATTCTGATACTGTCTCTGTACTCGAGTCTTTGGTTGATCTTGGATATTACCTTATCAAATACTTCCTTTTTTCTTTTCATCTTGATCATCTTCTTTCAAGCACAACAAAACATTTTTACAAAATTCTAGTGTTCCATCTGAATAAGAAGCAAGTTCATCCATACGAATGAAGATCTTCTTTTTTCTTTTCATCTTGATCATCTTCTTTCAAGCACAACAAAACATTTTTACAAAATTCTAGTGTTCCATCTGAATAAGAAGCAAGTTCATCCATACGAATGAAGATCTTCTTTTTTCTGCTGTTCAAAAAGACAACACCAAAGGATGGTTCTTCTATGATCTGACCAATACTGAGCTGTTCAATGTCTCTGGTGTAAAGACTTTGATCTGGATATGGTACATTGATCTTTCTCTTAACCACTTCAAAACCAATTTGAAAGTCTTCCAATGAAGCGTATTGAATGCAGCTTGACATGTATCTTTTAACTGCTTCAAAGGCAATAACATCTTCCTTGTACCTTTGCAGTGCATTCAAGAAATGGTTGTAGAGAAAGATAATGTCATCAACTGGTAGCAGCTTGAACTGAGCTTCTGTGAATCTGTACATCTTATTGTTATCTCTTTTCACATGAAAGCAAGGTACAGATATAGAAATCCTTTTAACCAAAATCACTCTGACGAGCACCAAAATCTTGTGGTTTCTTTGTTCTTCCAGAAGCTTTGGATTGTATTGCTTAGTGAGTTTGAGAAGCTCTTTGTATTCTTCGATTTGTCTTGCTTCCTTAAACTTATACATTGAATCCAATTCTGGTCTCTTTGTTTTGGTTACTTTTGTAGCTCCACAGAAGATTGGATAAGCTCTTTCTTCCAGAAATCTTGACTTCTTAGCTGCCTCCTTTGGCTTAACACCCAGAGCAACCATTCTTTCTTTATCCCTCAAGAAGTATCCCCGATTAATAAACCTCCTTTGTTCCTCAGTTAATTCTGTTGGAAAATAATCAGGAAGGACTTCCTCGGATATGATTGCTTCTTTCAACACTTGTTTATACGTTGATTTCTTGAAATTCTGGGATGCAGCTTCAGGAGTCTTTCTTAATTCATCAAAACTATTGAAGTCTTCAAACGTATAGTGTTGAGGAGTTGTGAAACCCTGAGTAGAAGATTCTCCAGCTTCTTTTCTGCTTGAAGAACCTGTTTCAAAATAATCAAGATCTGGGAAGTCTTCAAACACAGGTTCCTCAACAGCTTCATCATTTGTTGGATTCTCAACTATTTCTGGCTCATCAAATGTTACATTATCTTTCAATGCTTCAATATCTGCATCATCTTCAGCATATTCCATAACTTCACTTTCAATCACAAATCCTTCTTCTTCATTAACCTCAATATTTCCAAACTCTTCTTCACTTTCTACATCCGACTCAGCACCAAACACATCAACTAACCTTCTTCTAATCACATCATCTATTGTTTCCTCAACATTCTCAACATTCTCAACATTCTCAACATTCTCAACATTTACGCCCTCGGCTCTTTCTTCCATCACCACATCTCCAACATTTCCTTCAACTCTTGCCGAAGTATTTTCAATGTTCGCTTGACCTTCTCCTTGGTTCTCCCCCTCGGGGTGATCATCAGAATCAGGATCATCCCGACGAGAAGGAACCGAGGCCGGTCGGCAAGATTCTAAAGCTATCAATCTTAACTCAAATTCAGCTAGTTTAGCATCATACTCAGCCTTTTGTCTTTGAACTTGTTCTTGTAAAGCTTTGACTCGTTTGTCAGTTGCAAGTTCCCTTTCTCTAACTTCCAAGGCATTCAATACGCCTCTTTCCGTAACAGTCAACAAATCACCCTCCGATCTTAATATATTCAATAAAACCTCACATGCAGAATCTTTGGTTGGTTGATTAGTTGATGTTGATGGAATTTCAGTTGGTGTTGGTGGTCTTTGTGGTGGTGTTTGATGTGAAGAATCCAACCCGTGGATTGTTGGCACACTCGAGGTGTGACCTAAATTCAGCGATGCTGATTCAGGATTTCCTGCGGATCCTCGGGTTGTACCCTCACCAGCAGTTTCAGATTCATGGGCTTTGCAACCCGAATCAATTGATGTCCTAGACTGTGATAAATCACTGTCCTGGACTTGTTGTGGTTGGGAAACACCTCTAACAACGCCGGGGTCACTGAGAATGCCCGTTAATACAGTCTCAGGTTGATCCTGAGGAACAGCAGTGTCACTACGGCGTTCATACTGCTCCCCAGTCTCGGTCTGAGGACTGTTACCTGCGGCTAAAGCTGGCGTGATGTTAGCTAAGGCAGGATTTCCAAGCTGTCCTTGAGGGTCACACAAAGTGGGTCCCTCTCCGCTTGTTCCGGCACCAGTACTCAACTGGGCTTGTGAATCAGTGTCCCTAGGGGATCTAGACTCTTGTGCATGAACTGAAGGCGAGAGGTGGGGCTGGTCCTCTCTAATTTCAACACTCTCATCCTCCAAATGAGGAGAGTGTGGTGAGCGTGGTTTATCCCCGTGTATTTCTGAGACTAACTCCTGTTGTGAGGAGTCAGAATGGCTGGGAGAGGTTGGTGCAAACGAGAATGGGCAGTTCCCGATTTCTACCCTAGGGTAAACAACCCGGCTAGACACATTTGTTTGAACTAATGGAGGGCCATCGTTTTCTTTTTGCCCTTGTCCTAACCCGGACCGCACATCCTCTCTGGTATTTTCAACTCCTCCTTCAGTCCCGCCTTGTTCCTCCTGCACAACATCATCTCCAGTGCAAACATTCTCAGGCTCAATCTCAGATTCAACATTATGCACAATTCTTGTTGCTTGTTCAACATCAAACTCCGCTGAGGCACCAGGTTGATCATTCACATCTGCTGAAGAAGATTCTAGTCTTTGTCTTGCAGATCTAGACAACTTATGTTTACTTTTTGATTTCTTCTTCTTTGAAGTCTGCTTTAGAACACTTCTAGCAGACATTTTAAGTCGTCTACCTGGTGGTGGAGTTGGTTCATCAGGTAGTATTGAAGCAATTGATCTAGGTGGTGTTAGAATTGGTGGATTCGGTGAAACAACGGATGGTAAAGGTGTCGATTGCGAAGGTGAAGATTGTGAAAGGGGAACGGTTGGAGTAGATTGTGTAGATTGTGAGGGTGATGTTTGTGATGTAATGTTTGGTGTGGATTGTGAAACAGGTGATGAAATAGGTTCAGGTGAAGCAACATCTTGCTGAAACATAACTCTTTTAGACTTTCTTTTCCTCTGCTCAGAGGCCCCTTCATCACTAACCCCTCTTTTTCTTTTTGACGAACTAGGACCCTCACTTGGCGACCTATGCTCAGTCTGGGTAGGAGTCTGCCGGCTTTCAGACCCCATTACTGAGACTAACCACTCGAGATAAGCCCTAAGGTGAGGACTCTGAGTAGGAACCAGGTTTATCAAAAATGGTGGAATCGGAAAAGGTCTTACTGTGTCACAACTTGTGCCTCTCAGATTTGATTTATACAAGGCAATCACACATTTAAAGCTATTCTCCAATTTTGGGATTTCTTCTCTGTTATCAAGAGCATCTTCGATAACCAATGTGAAAAATCTGATAAATGGAATATACTTTCTGTCTTGTTTATCCTTTCCCTTAACAACTTGAATCAGCTTTTTCCATATTATAGTCGCAAAGTCACACTGCACATTGTGAGTGACTGCATAATAGATTGCCAAAGAATCTTTTGTCATCAGATCAATTCCTTTCTGTGACGGCATCAAGCAGGTTGAAAGAATATTGTACATCGTATGCCAGAGAGTTGCTACATTACTTCTTCGAAAATCTCTCATCGTTGTCAAATCTCCTGCATAACCCAACGAATGAACTCCTGCCAACATTTCCTCAACAGATGGGAGTTCTTCGTATTCTTCTATAACAGGAAATCCAATGATTGTTCTAAATTCATCCAGAGTTAATCTACAGTTGAAGATTGCAGTTTCTGATTCTAGTGAAATTTGAAGTATTCTGCTGTGTTGTGCCTTTTACTTCCTCGCACATATTCAATAGATTCCCACAGCTCAAAGACATACTTCTCAGGTACAAGTGCACCTCCAGTTAAAGCATTATTTAGTGGATGATAGCTGAGAATCTCTGGAATGATAGGAAATTTGCAAGCAAAAGGAATATGTAATGCTTGATTAGCTTGCATTTTCATTGAATCTCCTTCTCTGAACATTGCCATCTGGATACTTTATTATTTTTTCTGTTCAAGACAAACTGACCAAAGTTTTTGACCAGAAAAGACATGTTAAACACAGAAAAAAATAACAAAATATACCAACTTTTAAGAAACACATTTATGACACAGACAATGTTTTGCATATATATTAAAAATGAGAGAACAAAGTAGTACACAAAGGCGTTCGATACCTTGCATCTCACCCAAATATATATACAAAACATGACAATATATAGAATCACATAAGTATTAAAAGATAAAAAACAAGGTAGTACACAAAGGCGTTCGATACCTTGCCTCTCACTCTAAACATTTATGAAATACTATATATTTACATACACAATACACATATACAAATAAACATTTTAAAACACAGCACAAATAATAATAAAAGAAACATAGAATAAAAATAAAGAATAAAAAATTTGAAATTCTAATTTGTATTGGAGTTGAAACATGTAAATGCAGAGCTCAAAGCTCTGCAAATGAGCTGTTCAGATTTACTCCTTTGAAATGTATGAAATTTTCTTATATTGAACAACAAAAATGTTGTCAATTGATAAAGAACAATTTCAATGAAGAAAATTTCAATTTGTACTGTTTGCCGAGCAAAATGCTCTGCAAACAGTTGATTTTAAAAACTTTGAGAAAATTCTCATTTTGTACTGTTTGCCGAGCAAAAAGCTCTGCAAACAGTTGATTTTAAAAACTTTGAGAAAATTCTCATTTTGTACTGTTTGCCGAGCAAAAAGCTCTGCAAACAGTTGAATTTAAGAACTTTGTGAAAATTTTTCATTTTGTTCTGTTTGCCGAGCAAAAAGCTCTGCAAACAGTTGAATTTGAAAACTTAGGTTAAAATTTTCACTTTGTACTGTTTGCCGAGCAAAATGCTCTGCAAACAGTTGAATTTGAAAACTTAGGTTAAAATTTTCACTTTGTACTATTTGCCGAGCAAAATGCTCTGCAAACAGTTGTTTTAAGAAAACTTGGTGAAAAATTTTCACTTTGTACTGTTTGCCGAGCAAAATGCTCTGCAAACAGTTGTTTTAAGAAAACTTGGTGAAAAATTTTCACTTTGTACTGTTTGCCGAGCAGAATGCTCTGCAAACAGTTCATTTTAAAAACTTTGAGAAAATTCTCATTTTGTACTGTTTGCCGAGCAAAAAGCTCTGCAAACAGTTGTTTTAAAAAACTTGGTGAAAAATTTTCACTTTGTACTGTTTGCCGAGCAAAATGCTCTGCAAACAGTTGATTTTAAAAACTTTGAGAAAATTCTCATTTTGTACTGTTTGCCGAGCAAAAAGCTCTGCAAACAGTTGATTTTAAAAACTTTGATTCATTTGAAAGCCAACAACCTTGAATGCCGAGCAAAATGCTCTGCAAACAGTTGTTTTAAGACTTGGAAAAGTTTTAACCAAAATGATCTGTTTGCCGAGCAATGAGCTCTGCAAACAGTTGTTTTTAAAGCTTGAATGACTTGGAATTCAATTTGAACAAAATGCACTGTTTGCCGAGCAAACTGCTCTGCAAACAGTTCATTTTAATACTTGGAAAAATTTTGGAATTCAAAATGCTTGTTTGCCGAGCTCAAAGCTCTGCAAACAATTGATTTTAAAAACTTTGATTCATTTGAAAGCCAACAACCTTGAATGCCGAGCAAAATGCTCTGCAAACAGTTGGATTTAACACTTTGTGAAAATTTTTCATTTTGTACTGTTTGCCGAGCAAAATGCTCTGCAAACAGTTGGATTTAAGAACTTGATGAAAAATTTTCACAATGTACTGTTTGCCGAGCAAAAAGCTCTGCAAACAGTTCATTTTAAAAACTTGGATTCATTTTGAACACCAAAAACCTTGAATGCCGAGCAAAATGCTCTGCATCAAGTTGATTTAATGACTTGGTGAAAAACAAATTTGGTTTGTTGAAAACAAGCATTTGCCGAGCAAAAAGCTCTGCAAATGACACTTTTGATCCAAAAATTTGTTTGAGAAAATTAAGCAAAAGACTTGAATGCCGAGCAAAATGCTCTGCAAACAGTTGATTTTAAAAACTTTGAGAAAATTCTCATTTTGTACTGTTTGCCGAGCAAAAAGCTCTGCAAACAGTTGATTTTAAAAACTTTGAGAAAATTCTCATTTTGTACTGTTTGCCGAGCAAAATGCTCTGCAAATGGTACTTTTCATCAAAAACACCAGTTTACCCAGCCCATGCACAATCAAATCCAGAAAAATCATACACTCAAGCAGATTAAGGCATCTAATCATTTAAGCAACAAGTACAATACCTAATCATGCATCTATCATCCTCAAAACATGAATCAAAACATCATATCAAGCATAAGAATTCAAAAAGTTCATCTTGGCATTTAATCAAACAGTTGGTGATCAAAAATAAACAAGAAATCTTACCTCAAAACTGAAGATTTAAACAATGAAACAAGATGAAATAGCTTCTAATAAGATCACTTGTTTGATTTACCCTTAGAATATGATGACTTAGATGAACAATATTGATTGATTGAAGTGAAAGTTTGATCGGTTTGAGAGAAAAATAATGAAAAACTGATTTGAATTTGAAAACTTAGGTTAAAATTTTCACTTTGTACTGTTTGCCGAGCAAAATGCTCTGCAAACAGTTGAATTTGAAAACTTAGGTTAAAATTTTCACTTTGTACTGTTTGCCGAGCAAAATGCTCTGCAAACAGTTGATTTTAAAAACTTTGAGAAAATTCTCATTTTGTACTGTTTGCCGAGCAAAAAGCTCTGCAAACAGTTGATTTTAAAAACTTTGAGAAAATTCTCATTTTGTACTGTTTGCCGAGCAAAAAGCTCTGCAAACAGTTGAATTTGAAAACTTAGGTTAAAATTTTCACTTTGTACTGTTTGCCGAGCAAAAGCTCTGCAAACAATTGATTTTAAAAACTTTGATTCATTTGAAAGCCAACAACCTTGAATGCCGAGCAAAATGCTCTGCATCAAGTTGATTTAATGACTTGGTGAAAAACAAATTTGATTTGTTGAAAACAAGCATTTGCCGAGCAATAAGCTCTGCAAATGACACTTTTGATCCAAAAATTTGTTTGAGAAAATTAAGCAAAAGTTAATCAAACTTAATGATGATTTGAAGGAGATCAAGAACAAAGTACCCATTTGCCGAGCAAAATGCTCTGCAAATGGTACTTTTCATCAAAAACACCAGTTTACCCAGCCCATGCACAATCAAATCCAGAAAAATCATACACTCAAGCAGATTAAGGCATCTAATCATTTAAGCAACAAGTACAATACCTAATCATGCATCTATCATCCTCAAAACATGAATCAAAACATCATATCAAGCATAAGAATTCAAAAAGTTCATCTTGGCATTTAATCAAACAGTTGGTGATCAAAAATAAACAAGAAATCTTACCTCAAAACTGAAGATTTAAACAATGAAACAAGATGAAATAGCTTCTAATAAGATCACTTGTTTGATTTACCCTTAGAATATGATGACTTAGATGAACAATATTGATTGATTGAAGTGAAAGTTTGATCGGTTTGAGAGAAAAATAATGAAAAACTGATTTGAATTTGAATTGAAAATGATAATGGACCGCCCATTTTGTATATAAATCACGAATCCGGGTCACGGGTCTGGGTTTGACCCGCGTGTCAACCCGGATCACAAACTGAACATGGGCTTATCATGGCAGTTGGGCACATATTGGATTTGGGCTTAAAAAAAATCAGTTTGGGCTCAACAATTTGTTTTGGGCTTAAACTAATAACAACAAAATAACAAAATAATAAAAAAATAATATAGAAATAATAAAAAAATAATAAAAAAATAACAATAAAAAAATAAAACAGAATAACAAAATAATAAAAAAACTTTTTATCATTTTTGGATTTTCTAATTTTGTATTTGATTTTTCAGATTTTAACGACAAACACACATGCAAATAAAGAAAGGAAAAAAAAAAATTTTAAACAAATAAAACAAACAATTAACAAATAATCAGACAAAAATTTACATGCATTTGCACACTCCCCCTCAAATTAAGCATATTAGACTATACTAAATTTACAAACTCCCCCTAAACTCATGCATTCTACCCTTTTTCTCCCCCTCAAACATTACATGTAATAACAAGGAAAACACATCAATGTTTGAAACAGAGAATGAATAGAGAATACATGGCATGAAAGCATTTAAGTTTGTAAATCAAGCATTCCCAACTTGGTTTTCAGAAAATTGAACCTGTTTTCATCCAAAGGCTTAGTGAAAAAATCTGCAAGTTGGTAGTCTGTTGGGACAAAATAGAGTTCGATGTTACCTTTCTCGACATGATCTTTAAGAAAATGGTACCGAACATCTATGTGCTTGGTCTTTGTGTGATGTACAGGATTGCAAGAAATAGCAATAGCACTCTTAGAGTCACAGTAGATGGGAATCCTGTTGAATTGAAATCCATAATCAGTCAACTGTGTCTTCATCCAAAGAACCTGTGAACAACAACTTGCTGCAGCAACGTATTCAGCTTCTGCAGTAGATGTGGATACACAATTCTGTTTCTTTGAAGACCAACTGACCAATCTATCCCCTAGAAACTGTACACTCCCAGAAGTACTTTTTCGATCAAGCTTACAACCTGCATGGTCAGCATCCGAATATGCAATTAACTGAAACCCGGTATCCCTAGGATACCAGAGACCAAGGTTCACTGTGCCTTTCAGGTATCGGAAGATCCATTTAACGGCTGGAAATGACTTTCCTTGGGATTGGCCTGGTACCTGGCACACATGCATGTGGCGAACATAATATCCGGGCGACTTGCAGTCAAGTACATGAGGACCCTATCATACTGCGATATTTCTTTTGATCAAAAGATTTTCCATTTAAGTCAGCATTTATCTTTGTTCGAGCTTCCATGGGTGTTCCAATTGTTTGACAATCCATCATATCAAACTTTTTCAACATGTCAAGAATGTACTTAGATTGTCAAATAAAAGTACCATTTGACAACTGTTTTACTTGTAGACCAAGGAAAAAATTTAATTCACCCATCATGCTCATTTCAAATTTCTTGATCATTAAAGCAGAGAAATTCTTGCAGTATTTAGGGTTAGTTGACCCGAAAATTATGTCATCAACATAAATCTGGATTAGAATGATGTCACTTCCTTGTCGTTTTATAAACAAGGTAGTGTCAATCGAACCTTTGCTAAAACCAGATTTCACAAGATAAGAAGATAGAGCATCATACCATGCACGAGGCACTTGTTTCAGACCATACAATGCCTTGTCTAACCTGTAAACGTAGTCAGGATGTTTGGAACTCACAAAACCTTCTGGTTGTTCAACGTAGACTTCTTCTTTGAGAATTCCATTCAAGAAGGCAGTTTTAACATCCATCTGGTAGACTGTGAAGTTCTTGTAGGCAGCATAGGCAAGAAACATCCGAATAGCCTCAATTCGTGCAAATGGTGCGAATGTCTCATCGTAGTCAATTCCATCTTGTTGGCAATATCCCTTTGCAACCAATCGTGCTTTGTTGCGTACAACAACTCCAGTTTCATCCTTTTTATTCTTGAAGATCCACTTGGTTTTAATTGGCTCCTTGTTCTTGTAAAGATTGGGAACCAATTTCCACACCTCAAGTCATTCAAATTGATTCAGTTCCTCCTGCATAGCTTTCACCCAATCTGGACAACTTAGAGCTTCATGTACTGTCTTTGGTTCAACAATGCTCAGGAAATTCACAAACAAACATTCATTTGCGGAAGCAGATCTTGTCTGAACTCTAGTTGTTGGATTACCAATGACTTGAGAAAATGGATGAGCTCTAGTCCATTTGGTTGTGTGAGGAATTGGGTCAATTGGATCACCAGATTCTTCAGAATCAATAAAATCAGGAGTATGTTGTTCTGTCAATTGTTCAAGTGAAGTAGCAATTGGTTCAACAAAGTTATCTAGATTATAATCTTCTGGATTGGTTGATGGATTTGTCACTTGAGAGATAACATGAGGTTGAGTATGCAACTCTGAATAATCAGTAGGTGGAGGAGAATCAGATGGTGAACTAACATCTGATGATTGTGATGGTGAAGACTCATTTGGATCCATCTCTTTCGAATTTGAACTTGATGGTTCATTTGAATTCTCATCAGATTCAGACACTTTCTTCGGAACGTGGAAAAATTCTTCAAACAAGATATCCAAATCTTGTGAAGTCGGAGTAGAGAATGATTTGACATTTGATGCAGTCTGAGTTGTAGAAGTTTGTGGACTTTGAAGTTCGGGTCTCGAACTGTGTTGTTCAAGAACCATTCCTGAGAGTTCATCAAATTTGACATTCATACTCTCTTCTATTCTCTTGGTTCTTCGGTTATATACACGATATGCAATGGATTCTTTTGAATAACCGATGAAATATGCCTCATCGCCTTTTGGTTCAAATTTGCCCAGATTGTCTCGATCATTGAGAACATAACACACACATCCAAAAATGTGCAAGAAGTTCACATTGGGCTTTCTTTTGTTTATCACCTCATACGGAGTTTTATCAAATCTTGTTTATTATGGATCTGTTTTGAGTAAAACAAGCAGTAGCAACAGCTTCAGCCCATAGATTCGGTGGCAACTTCGAATAGGCAAGCATTGTTCTAGCTGCTTCAACAAGAGTTCGATTTCGACGTTCAACTACTCCATTCTGTTGAGGTGTTCTGGCAGCGGAAAATTGGTGTGAAATACCCATGGACTTGAAGAAAGAATCAATTTTTGAATTCTTGAATTCAGTTCCATTGTCTGAGCGAACAATTCTAACAGATGATTTAAGATTGACTTGGGTCTTCTTGATGAAATCAATAATCACTTGTGGAGTATCACTCTTTGCATGAATAAAGGATACCCAAGTGTAACGAGAATAATCATCTACAATCACTAGAATGTATCGCTTCCCATGGATGCTTTGAACTTTCATTGGGCCACAGAAATCCATATGAATGAGGTGCAAAGGACCTTCTGTACTTAAGTGCTTCTTTGGTTTGTGTGAAGCTTTCTTCATCTTACCAATTGCACAAGCTGGACAAACATGTTCACTTTCATACTTGTAGTCCGGAAGACCTTCAACAAGTTGTTTATCCACGAGTGTATTAATCGTTTGAAAGTTAAGATGAGAAAGACGGCGATGCCATAACCAAGAGTTTTGTGCAGTTGCTTTCGAAAAGAAG
>CM067174.1:110742092-110758535 GCA_034093135.1 Erigeron breviscapus | reverse complement strand
GTGGGTCCCCCTCCGCTTGTTCCGGCATCAGTACTCAACTGAGCTTGTGAATCCGTGTACCTAGGAGATCTAGACTCATGTGTACGAAATGAAGGAGAGGTGGGGCTGATCCTCTCTTATTTCAACACTCTCATCCTCCAAATGAGGAGAGTGTGGTGAGCGTGGCTGTTCCCCGTGTATTTCTGAGACTAACTCCTGTTGTGAGGAGTCAGAATGGCTAGGAGAGTTTGGTGCAAGCGAGAATGGGCAGTTCCCGACTTCTACCCTAGGGTAAACAACCCGGCTAGACTCTTTGGTTTGAACTATCGGAGGGCCAACGTTTTCTTTATGCCCTTGTCCTAACCCGGACCGCACATCCTCTCTTACATTTTCAACTCCTCCCTCAATTCCGCCTTGTTCCTCCAGCACAACATCATCTCCAGTGCTAACATTCTCAGATTGTAATTCAGATACAACATTCTCAACAATTCGTGTTGCTTGCTCAACATCCAACTCTGCTGAGGCACCAATATGTTCAGATCCAGCAGACTTATGCTTTCTTTTGGATTTCTTCTTTGATTTCTTTGGTGACCTTCTAGCAGCCATTTTAAGTCTTCTACCTGGTGGTGGAGTTGGTTCATTAGGTAGTGCTGAAGCAAGCGGTGTTGGATTAAGTACGGGTGATAAATGAGGTGGTGTTAGAATTGGTGGATTTGGTGAAACAACGGATGGTATAGGTGTAGATTGTGAAGGTGAAGATTGCGAACATGGATACTTTGAACTTTCATTGGGCCACACAAATCCATATGTATAAGGTGCAAAGGACCTTCAGTACTCAGATACTTCTTTGGTTTGTATGAAGCTTTCTTCATCTTACCAATTGCACAAGCTGGACAAACATGTTCACTTTCATACTTGTAATCCGGAAGTCCTTCAACAAGTTGTTTATCCACGAGAGCATTTATTGTTTGAAAATTGAGATGAGAAAGACGGCGATGCCATAACCAAGAATTTTGTGCAGTTGCTTTAGAAAGAAGATAAATCTCTGAAGAGTTAGATGGAATGTTGTTGAGATCAATAGTGAACAAATTATTGTCTCTTGTTCCAGTAAGAATATCCACACCATCTTCAGTCTGCACTTTGCATTCATATCTTCTGAATAATACTTGAAGATCATTGTCACAAAATTGTCCAACACTAAAAAGATTGTGTCCTAGGCCTTCAACATAAGAAACTCTCTTGATAGTGACACATTTTTAACAATGTCTCCATAACCGAGAATAGGAGCGATATGATCATTTCCGAATCTGACGGTTCCCATAAACTTTTCAACAAAGTTCAAAAGAATGGACTTGTTTCCAGTCATATGACGAGAACATCCCGAGTCAACATACCATACACAAATGAGAAATTCCTGCAAGACAAGGAATATGATTTAGGTACCCATGTAGATTGGGTCCATGCAGGTTAGAGGGATAACATGCAAGTACACATTAAAAATAAACATCAAGCAAAATGACACACAAACAAACTTTTTATTCAAATAAAAAACAAACACACATAATTGTTCAAAACACAAATACAAATTACAAGCACAGAAATGTAATTGTTTATACACAAGTTTTGATACAAGCAGGACTAGTCCTAGATGTATTAGAATTATCTAATGAATTTGATCTACGTACAATCCACACTTGTTTGACATTTGTTTTCCCATCAAGCTTGACTTTACTAGAAGCATGCAAAAATCTATCCTTAGGAATCCATCTACTGCAACTAGTTAAGCACAAGTCACCTGAAACACGAACAGTCTTTGAGTTAGCAAACAATTTGTTATTTCCGTTCTTAACAGGTTTCTTCTTGATGGGTTCTGTGGTCTTATTCACTTTCTTTATGTTATTAGGTGACAACCAACCATACTGGTCTTTGTATTTAGTCATGCCTGTAAAAGTATCTCTAACCCTCTGTAAAGTGCACTTAGGATTCTTCTGAGAATACCTAGGGAAACTAGAATACCTAACCTGCTGAGGTTGTTTGTTACCTAATGAGAAAGTTTCATTCTTAACAATCCTTGGACCACTTCTTGTTTTGACTTCTTTTTGGGACTGAGGTTCAGATTTAACCTTGTATTTCCTAGAAGTCTTTGAATTCTTAGATACTTTGGGTGATGGGTTGGTCTTTGGTTTTGAATCAGTCTTGGGTGATAGTTGGTCTTTGGTTGTTGTGTGGTCTTTGGTCTTTTGAACTTATCTGATGGGGAATGTTGTGAAGAGTGTGACTTTGGAATCTTCTTTTGATAAAATCATGTTTATCCTCCTTTTGAACAAAATGTTTTTCAAATTCAGGATCAAAATCATGATTTTCTTCCAAAAAATTTGTCATATCTTCAGTTTCCAACTTCACACTAACTTCACTTTTCTTTATCGGACATGGACTTCGCTTGAGTGGAATTGATGCTTTTTCTTTTTCTTTATGAAATTGAAGTGCTATTTTCTGAAATTGGAATTCAACTTTTAGATCATTAAGTTCCTTTAGCACATTTAACCTCTGTTCTCTTTCTTTTTCAAACTTTTGTTTTGAAAGCATCAATTTCATTCAAGTATGATTGAGTTCCCTCAGAAAACTTGGTAAAAGACCATTTTCAAGTAATCGGGAAGAAATAATCATCAACATCATGAACATCATCTAAATCACCATCAGTTTGAACAGAAACATGCACAACTTGACTCTCAGTTTGCACAGATGCATTCACAATTTCACAAATAGAGCATGCAGTTTGTGAAGTTGTCTCATTTTGACACACAGAATGGTTTGGTGGAGTTGGAGTGGCCATAACTTCACAAACAGGACAATCGGGGTGATCACAATCATTTACATGATTCTTGGGTGGGTCAATGACATAGTGATTTTGAGTCTGCAAACTTTCTATCAAAGATTGCTTTTCATCAAGAGACTTTTTCAGATCCTCTATTACCTTTTCCAAAACTTTTTGTGGAACATACGGTCTCAAGTTTTCAGCTTTTGGAAATTGGAAAAGTTTCTTCTAAAGGTTTTTCTTTAAAACACTCAAGAATTTCAGGAATTATAGCCTCATGATTATCTTTTTCATCATTTGTTTTTTACATTTTATGTGCAGGGTGACTGAAAAAATCATATGACTCATCCATTAACTCATAGTTAAAATAGACTTTTTGCACCCTTCTTTAGAAAATCATCAGCCTCAAAATCACTATCATTCGGTCTCACAAACTGGTCAGTCATCCTACATCTCAAATAAGATTCCTTATATAATGATGGGACTTCTTCTTGTACTTTGAGCAAATGATTTGGATTGACATAACCTAACCCTGAATTGAATATTGATTCTGAATTTCTTGGCCTATTCAAAAAGATTTGTTGATATGAACGATTAATCTTATACAACTTGTCTTGATAAGACTTGATTTCAGCTTTAAGCTCATCATTTTCTTTATCATGTTTTTGTTTAAGAGAATCTTTTATACAACATTCATATTTTAGGTCAGAAATTTTGTTTTCAAATTCCGTCAAATCAGGGATAGATTCTTTCAATTTCACATTTAAAGACTCAATGTCCTCAGCCAATGCATTTGCTCGAAACATCTCATTGGTCTTTTCGACTTGAAGTTGTCTGACGGTCTTGCTCAGTTCAAGAACTTTGGTCTCAAGTTCTTGTTTTTCAAGATGCAATTTAGAGTTTGGAGTAAAAGTGACTGCTGCTTTTTCAGATTTCAAATTCTCAAATTCCTTTTGAAGCAAATCAAATTTACTTTGAAAATCTTTTTCTTTGTTTCCAAATCTTTCTTTAATTTTAAATTCTTTTTACTCAACTCCATGCAATCTTTTGCTGTTTCACTCATATCCATATAGTGTTTTAACACTGATTTGGGAAGTGTTAGTACCTGATCATCCTCTGAAGAACTTTCCTCAACATCATCCAACTCCTTTGATTTCTTGATCTTCGTCATGGAGCACACATTTGCTGCAAGTTCGTCTGTCTCCTCATCAGAAAGATGTAACCACTTGTCATCCTCAGCGAGAAGAGCAATTCCACTTTCCTCTTGTCTTGCAAGCAAAAGTTTGTACTTGTAGTACTCGGAGTTCTTTTGTCGAGGTTTAGTGCAATTGATGGCAAAATGTCCAGTAAGACCACAGTTGTAGCATTTCTTGTCTTCATTCCTTCTCTCCATGACCTTCTTCTCAAACTTCTTCTGATTGTCATACTTCTTCTCACCACCAACAAAATCTTTCTTCTGATCAAACTTAGGAGCATTCGCATTTTTAGCATACGAAGAGACTGATGAAGTCCTAAGCTGATTATTTGTTGGTTTCTTCTTGAAAGCCTTTGTGAAATAAGCGAGTTCTTTGTACATCTCTTTTTGTTTCTCATCAAGATCAGAATCACTCAATTCACTTGAATCAGAATCAGTGTCATACTCAACAAAGCTTTGTCTTGAAACTTTTGAAGTCTTCTTCTCAGCTACCAAGGCTAATGGATCTGAATGAGAACTTTCTTCTTTCTTCTTTTGGATCCTCTGAACATCCTCAACATTCAGCTTCAGCTTTTCATACAAGGTGTGAATGGTGAGTTTCCCAAAGTCTGATTGTTGGTTGAGTTGGGTTCCATACACTTGCCATTCCTCTTCCAGATTTTTGATGAATTTGATGTTCAGTTCCATATTGGTTCTTTTCACATCATTCTTTCTAAGCTCATTGATGATATTACAGAATCTGATGTATACTTCATTCAATGGTTCACCCTTCTGTTGCTTGAAAGTTTCATACATGTTCAGAACAGTCGACAATCTTATGGTGTTTGACACATCAGATCCTTCCATCTGCTTCTCCTCTTCATCCCATATGTCTTTTCCTGTTTCATAGGAGTCCACATTGCAGTAAATGTCATCAGGAAGTGCTTGGTAAAGATAGGCAATTGCACTTTGATCAGCCTCAACTCTATTTTTCTGATCTGCATTCCAACTCTCTTCAGGTAAAACTTCTCCATTAACAGGGTTCTTTGGAATTTCAGGACCATCTTTGTATGATTTCCTCAAAAGTTTTCCATTCTTTTGTCTGTCTATCCAGTTCAGAAACCTTTTCTTCCATTGAGGATAAGAACCTCTAAACAAGACAGGAGGTCTTCCTTCAGAACCAAGTGCTAAAGCTTCCTTGAAGCCATTTCAAATAAATTCAAAAAAAAATTGAAAAATTTTCTATTTTAACTAGATGCAGAGCTTAGACCTCTGCAAATAGAACAAGTAGAAATTTGAAAATTTTATTTTCTTCCCACTTGAAGAATATTGATGAAAAATGGTTTTTCTTGAAATTTTGATTTGAGAATTTCAAAAACAACTAAGTGCCGAGCTTAATCCTCTGCAAATAGTGTAAGTAGCCAAGTCACAACCCAAGTACACTGGTCAACAACCAATTTCAACTGAATGCCGAGCTTAAATCTCTGCAAACAGCACAACTAATACAATCACTTGGTCGAAGAATCAAAATCAACTATTTGCCGAGCAAATAACTCTGCAAATAGCACAAATAGAACTTGTACTTAGTCGCACCAACCAAGAACACTTGTTTGCCGAGCTTAAACCTCTGCAAACAATACAAGTAGCACCAGTCTCAAATCAAAGATTCTTGAAACAACTATTTGCCGAGCAAAGAGCTCTGCAAATAGAACAAGTAGCCTCAACACTTAACCAAAAATTCTGTAAACACCTATTTGCCGAGCAAAAAGCTCTGCAAATAGAACAAGTAGCACCAATACTTAATCAAATGTTCTTGAAATAACTATTTGCCGAGCAGTGAGCTCTGCAAATAGAACAAGTAAGAGCAAGTCTTAGCCAACGACCTCTGCAAACACTAGTAAACACTAGGCGACAAAATAGACGGTTACTGTTCGTCTTCTTTGTTCAGCCAAACCCTCAAATGCAGAGAAGACTGTAAATCTTCAATTTCTCCTTCATTTTTGCGAATTAAAGCTCGTATTTTATATCAAAATGATCAGGAAAAACAATGCGCACAAATCCTTGAACAAATTAGATGCTAATTTCAACTAGAATTCAAACCCACTCGAACATGCGATTTGCCGAGCTCGAGCAAAAACAACTCAAATGATGAAATTAACTTCTGAAATTGATAACGAAGGATGATATACTGATTGTAAATCGATCGGTGAACAAAATTCGAACAAACACACACGTAATTTGCAGAAATCACTGAAACAGTGAGCTCTGCAAATGAACCTTTCAGAAAAATGCTCAAAATCTGAAAATTAAGCACAATTAAGCTTCTAATAAGCTTGTAGATCGTTCAGCAACTCTGATTGTGCTCTGATACCAATTGTAAGTGAATGAATTCGAGCTTATGTGTGTGTTAGTGTGTGTAACAATGGAGGTTTTAAGAGAGAGAAAGTAGAGAGAGAAAGTGTGTTTGGCTGGAAGATTAGTTAGCATAAAATGAGGTGAAAGGTTACATTTTGCATTATGGAGGGGGTTTATATACCTATACACATATTACAATATGCCCCCTTCCATACTTAGATTACATTGTAAGTACAAAAGATACAAATCAACTACTACATTTATATTTCTAAAAATTCTCAGAATATGAGATGAGTTTAATGGGTGAATTAACATATTTTCTAGGTCTTCAGA
Organism: Erigeron breviscapus; assembly: GCA_034093135.1. Classification (NCBI taxonomy): domain Eukaryota; kingdom Viridiplantae; phylum Streptophyta; class Magnoliopsida; order Asterales; family Asteraceae; genus Erigeron; species Erigeron breviscapus. The sequence goes on along the minus strand of CM067174.1, from coordinate 110,751,879 downwards.
TTAAACAAACCAGTGATGGTATTTTTATTAATCAAGAAAAATATGTTAGAGATCTTTTAAAGAAATATGATATGAACTCTTCACCATCTAAACCCACTCCAATTTCTGCACCACTTACTCTGGACTCTGATCCAGATGGGAAACCAGTGAACACCACTGTCTATAGAGGCATGGTAGGTTCACTAATGTATTTAACTGCCAGTAGACCAGATATTATGTTTTCAACATGTTTATGTGCCAGATATCAGTCTAATCCAAAAGAATCTCATATGCTTGCTGTAAAGCGCATACTGAAGTACCTTAAGGGTGTACCCAGTTTGGGTCTTTGGTATCCCAAAGGCTCAGGCTTGGATCTAATGGGTTATTCAGATTCAGATCATGCAGGTTGTAAGATAGACAGGAAATCCACTACTGGTGGATGTCATTTCCTTGGTGGCAAACTGGTTAGTTGGACCAGTAAGAAGCAAACTTCAGTTTCATTGTCAACTGCTGAAGCTGAATATGTGTCTGCAGCCAGTTGTTGTGCTCAGATACTCTGGATGAAGAACCAGTTGCTTGATTATGGTATTAAGTACTCAAAGACCCCAATCTTTTGTGATAATACCAGTGCCATTGCTATCTCGAACAATCCAGTCATGCACTCCAAAACGAAGCATATTGATCTCAGGTATCATTTCATTCGTGATCATATTATGAAAAATAACATTGAACTCCATTTTATTCCCACTGACAAACAACTCGCTGACATTTTTACTAAACCACTGGATGTAAAAACATTTGAATATCTTGTTGGTGAGTTGGGAATGTTAAACCCTTAAATCTGAAACCTTGGTATTGAACGCCTTTGTGTACTATCAGGGATCCTTGATTTAAAGATTTATACATCTATGACTTAGATATCGAACGCCTTTGTGTACTATCTTTAATAGATTTATGGATCAACATTCCAGGGGGAAGACTCAGACCAAATATTTTTGTCCTTAAAATGTTTTTAATTTCAGGGGGAATTTATTAATTTATTTTCTCACTGAAAATTCTTCAGAAAATATTACTGGTGCTTTGTAAATGTGTCCCTCTCACTGGTAACTAGAAAGGTTGAAGTGCGTGTTTGAGTTGACTTATGTCTCCTTGTAAATGTGTCCCTCTCATTTGTCTGTATTAGTTGACGTGCATGTTTGAGGTTACCTGGTACTTATTACTTACTGAGTGTCCCTCCAGTGTACCATTAGTGGCCATCCTTCACTGGCATAGTCCACCAGTGACACTGGAGTGTCCAGTGACTCTCCAGATGCACTAAAATGAGTCATGGTATGTCAGTCATAATATTTTAATATTTGGTCTTTGTGCGTGCCACGTATGCAAACTCTTTGAAAAGATATTTATCTTATTATCCTACGTGGCATGACATATTTTTCACGAAATGATGGAATTTTTTACCTTGGGAAGACAAAAAGTGCAAGTGGGAACTGTTTGCGGGCTGTAAACTGTCACACATTTATGTGTGATGTGATGTATTTAATGCGGATTTCAAAAGCCGATCAAAATTACATTTTATAAAATTCAAATTAACTGTTTTGAATTCCGTTTCTCTCTCCTATAAATACCCTCTTTCACTTTCATTTGCATTTACTTCGAACATATTTACTCCCAAAACTCTCTAAATTCCTTCATTTACTTTCTTTTTCATTCAATTCCAATCATCACTCTCTTTCATCATAAATTAACCCTAAAAAGCTTTAAATCACCATTCTTTCTTTCATTTTCTGAGTTAATAAATGGCACCTAGACAATCAAAATCGCTCAAAAATCTCCTTGCCGCTGAATATGCTCCTGATGAAAATGTTGACAGGGCACCTCATATCACTCTTGAGGCAAACGCCATTAGAATCAATATGAATAACTGGATGGCCAAATTGTCAAGCAGCCATGATCCTCAATCTATGATAGGACGACTAAACACCTTCTTTCCGAGTTGTCCATATGGTGCTTTGACTAACCCTGGTGCGAATGTACATGACTACTATTGAATTTTGGTACACCGCAAAAAAAAAGTTTTTTTAATTTTTTTTTGGTTGAAAAAATGGTGACTATGCCTGCCATCCAATATACTCTGAAGAAGGGAACCAAGCCTTTTGTTCTTACACTCGATTGACATTCTGAGGGAGGTACTCCAGATGGAGTACCATGATGAAAATGAAATGGCATGAACTTCCCTTCTGGTATCAATACAAGGGAAGTGTGCAGACTGATGGGGCACACAGATATTATGGATGAGCATGGCCAGCTATCCAGGAAGGGAACAATCTACATGAGCAAAGTTAACAGACTCATGGAAATACTTCTTTACTCACTTAGTTGAGTGTTTGGGTGGAAGTTCTGGGGGTTTGGATCAGATTAACCAAACCCATTTCAGATGGCTTATTGTTTATGGCATGGGTATAGAGTGGATTTTGCCCAGATTCTTTTTGATGATCTGGTGGACAGAATCAAGGTGAAAGGTAGAAAATCCTTCGTGCCTTATATTCAATTTTTGTCTTTAATTTTCAAAAGGGCACTGGGTAATGAGTATGATTTTAATACTACCCACTTTTCTGTTTCGAGTATATGAGGGAACTGACAAATTTAAAATCAAATGCTAATGAAGTTAACATTCCCTCTGGTATGCTCCGCCATTTTCAAAAAGATGATGATGAACAAACTGTTGCAACTAGACCAGTTGGCACAGAAGAGGCTTCAGGTGGGCCTCAAAATAATGAGGGACCCACTGAGGAAAACCTCAATGTTGAAATTGTGGTAACCTAACCAGGTGGCTCCTATCCCTCAGCAAAATGTTGAAATTGTTGTACCAAACCCTCCCACCAGGCCAAGAAATACAACCAGACGTTTAAAGAGAGGAGGAGTTCCGGTAGCTTCCAGTAGAGCCGAAACGAGTCATCCAGATTCATCCCAGCAGGAATCTGGAAATATCATCAGGGAAGAAAACATTGGGTCTGATGCAGCTCTTGCACAGACTGTTGTTACTGGAGCCACACCTCTAGTGATTCCAGTCTCACATTCTTCGGCTGGTGATATTATGAATGAAGATGGTACTTTAATTGTTGAAAATGAGAATGTACAGATTGTTGAGCAGGTGACTGGTGAGCAAGATGCTCAGATAGATTTAAATAGAGAAGTGGTTGATCAGACGATTGGGACGGCTCTAGATTGGGATGAGGTAGATTCCCCAATGTCTGAAGGAAACATGTTTGATGTGAACATGAATTTTCTGGGTGAGATGTAATGGAAGTGGAACAGTTACCAGAAATGCCACCACCTCCAGAGTTCCAAAATATTTCATCTCCACCACCAGAAACAAATATTCAACCACCACCAAAATCATTGAATGTACCACCACCATCACCTCTTCAATTCATCCAAGTACTCCTTACTTACTTCAATCCTGTTTCCATTCGCTTTTCATCAGTTCAACCACCACCAGTTGAGGTACCTTTAGATTTTCCTGAACAACGTGCACTGGACTCTACTGTCACAACAACTGAAACAGTCCAGCACAAGTCTCTGGTGCCAGAATTGCTTCTGATCTTGCTCCTCCAAGTGGTCTCTCCACTTCTTCTTCCACCGAGGTCCAAGGCCTTTTAAATAAGGTGGCGGACCTGGAGAGATCACTCCAGTCATCTTCCCAGGTTGTTTCTGACTTCAAATCTTTACTTTCTAATAATCTTGCGTCAGAGATGAATCTGTTTGCTGGGATGAGAAGCTTGTTTTGAGAAGCTTGATGAACTGGTACTGGCCCCAATAAAACTGAAAATAAAGTGGCAGTCCAGGGATGAAGACAAGGCTGGTTCTGTTCAGACTGCAGTGAAGTCATAAATTGCTCAACCACTGGCAGGTCTAACAGAAGAACTTCAGAATTTGACAACCAGAATTGGCAATCTGGAGAGCAGACCAGAACTTAATCAGGAATCGGTTGTCAGCAGCATAAGTGATGAGGTTGCCAGAAAGTTCAGGGCAAACATGTTGAAAGAGATTACTGAGGAAATTTCTGGGTCTGTACTTAGAAGTGTTCAAGATGGTTTATTGCCTCAAATGGCAAAATTATTTGAAGAAACGTTGCCGAAGGACTTGACTAAAGAAGTTGAATTTATAAAGAAAGAAGTCACTCAGCTTCGATCAACTGTCAACATCACCACTCCGGTTGCGGGAAGGACTTTTGGGGCGTCTGAGCGATATACTCTTGAAAAGAGATGGAATCAACTCAAGTACCAGACTGGAGATGCTTCCAATGGAGAAAAATCTGGTGATGATGAAAGTCTGGTTCAGAAGAAAGAAGTAGTGGCAACTGAAATTGTCAAGGTCAGAGATTGAAAAAGGCCCTTGGTACTGAAGCCATTGTGCCAGAAAAACAAGTGACTGGTACTGATGTCAGTGCACAAGAAACGCAGAAAGCACTTGGCACTGAAGCCATTGTGCAAGTTGAAGAGGCTACTGGTACTGATGCCAGTGAGCCCCAATTCGAAGCATTCCCAGATATCATAACTACTCAAGAATCAGTAAAAAGAAAGAAACATGTGATATCTGGAGGTGAAATTGAAACAGCTGAAGGTTCATCAGAACTTCCTATGTTGATGAAGACACCACCAAGAGACTGGAACAAGAGTGCATTTTGATAGAAATTTTCAAAAGAAGGCAAAGAGAAGAACTACTGGCCCATCATCATGAGATGACCAGTCATGGGACCCTTGATTCATACAATGCTGGCAGGCTGGGCATTCACATTGATGTACAAAAATGAAGGAAGACCCCAGAGTTCATCAATGTCTGAACCAACTGGATGATGTTTACATATTCGCTCCATGTACTCTTTAGAAGAACAAACTTATGATGCAGTAACTTATGGTGTCAGTGTAGTTGAGCTGATCAGACAAAGGACGGAGGAACTGGTGAACCTCCAGAAAGATCAGAAAGAATGCTGGTGCTCTGGAGATAGAGTACAGAAAGAAGATAAAGGGCTTACCTAAACTCACTGCCAAACAGATCAAAGAAATCAGAGATGCTGATCTGAGCAATTCATTCCTTTGGATACTTCACAAAGAATTAATCGTGAAGAAATCCAGTCTGCAGTTGAACAAAGAAAGGCATCCAGGGAAACTGAGGAAATGATTCTGCTGGCAAAACAAAAAGATAAGTACAATGAACTGATGGCATTCAGGGCAGATGCCAGAAAGATCAAAGGTGCTGAAATCAAGCTAGCTGAGAATCATGAAGGAATGAGCAGGTTTGAAGTAAAGTTGACCAGAGAGGGTAACTTTACTGATGAAAGGAAGAATGCTTCAGTTAAGTCTTTTGGGTGGACTGAACTGAAGGAGATAGGTCTGACATTCAAGGGGAAACCTGATGTATCTCCTGATATCAAAGCATTCATGAAGAGAATTGAGAAGGTATGGAATGTTAAGCAACAGATGGAGGTTGCTCTGGGTATGCGACCAGCAGTTTCATTACCTTCCTCACCTTTAGCTAAGAGAAAGGCCACTGAAGATGCTTCTGGACAGACTTCAAAGAGAAGGGCCTGACTCTTTATCATTTACTTGTATTGTAATTTATTTTTGATCAAAATTGTAACTGTTTATCAGTTGATGTATGTAAATATAGTTGCAATTTTTGATTCACAAGTAAGTGATCAGATTAAGTCTAAGTTAGAACTAAAAGATGAAAACTTGAACACTGATGATCTATAAAGTGTTTTCTAGTTACTTAAATTTTTTTAGACTTAGTCAAAATTTGGGGTCTTTCAAGCATACAAAATGTTATAGATAGAAGCTTGAAAAACCTTGCTTATTTCTGAACAAATAGGGGGAATTTTTAGGTCCAGATTTACTGGACCTCACTCCAGACTTGATAGACTGGAGTCTCTGAAGATTTTCAGAAATACTGGAGACAGCTCACTGGACTTCGCCCCAGTCCAGATCTATTCTACTGAAGACATTCTCACTGAAGTCAAAGACTGAAGTTAGAATAAAGAAAGACTGACAAATGGCGGAGTCCACTGGAAGTCTTACCAGATCTACGACTGGAGTTTTGTCAGTGTTCTAGACCTTACAAGTCTGAACACTGATTACGAGGAATTGACTTTTTGCCTTTACACACTTTACAAAGAACATTCCACTTGTTCTTTACCAAAGTACATACGTATGTAAAGGTGGTTGGTTAAAAGGATAATCCTTATATTTTAACCAATGCATTTAATGAATCATAGTCGGTTCATTAAATGCATGCAACCATATTTTTGGTACAATAAATTCACTTGTGAATTTATTTGTCTATAAATACAAAGTCATTTCCTTCATTAAAATCACTTTTTAGCAATTTGGTGAATTTGTAATACTCTCGATCGTAAAAGAAGGGCTTTTAGTGTATAGTGTTGTGTTAATGGGTTTCTAGTGAGAGAGTAGAGAGAGATTCAGTGAAAGATTAGATTGTATTATGTGGTTCAAAAGGTTACATTTCATGTTATGGAGGGGGTTTATATACTTCTATACAATTTACACTATACCCCCTTCCATACTTACAACTTTACATTATAAGTACAAATGAGATAAACAAATCAACTACTACTAATTATATTTCTAACAATCTCCCCCTTAGTAGTGATTTGTCAAAAAGCTATCTCATCCAAATCAAGTCTTCAAGCTCTAGTATTAGGTCTGAACTTGTTCGGGTGCCAAAACCAATTTTCTCCTTCTGGTCGGTCATCAGGAATCACCATGTTCTCTTCGTAGTTCTCAGGTGCAGTGTTGTGTGGTCCTGGAACATTGCTTGGTTCATATTTGATCCAGCAACCACCTCTACGACGAACAACATACTTTGATTTCTTAACATTCTTGGCCTCTCTCATCATCCTAATGCTTTCTCTATATTCAAGTCTTTGATTAATCTTGGAGATTGCTTTATCAAATACTTCCCTTTTCTTCTCATCTTGCTCATCTTCTTGCAGGCACAGCAATACATTCTTACAAAATTCCAACGTTCCATCAGAATAAGAAGCAAGTTCATCCATACGAATGAAGATCTTCTTCTTTCTGCTGTTGAGAAAGACAACACCAAAGGATGGTTTTTCAATGACATGACCAATACTAAGCTTTTCAATGTCTTCGGTGTAAAGACTTTGATCTGGATAGGGAACATTAATCTTTCTCTTGACAACTTCGAATCCAATCTGAAAGTCTTCCAATGAAGCATATTGGATGCAGCTTGACATATATCTCTTCACAGCATCAAAAGCAATAAGGTCTTCATGGTATCTTTGCATAGCATTCAGAAAATAATTGTAAAGAAAGATTATATCATCAACTGGTAACAGCTTGAACTGGGCTTCAGTGAATCTGTAAATTCGTTGTTTTCCTTTTAACATGGAAGCAAGGAATAGAAATGTAATTCCTCTTGATGAGTAGTACTCTGACAAGCACCAGAATCTTGAAATTTCTTTGTTCTTCAAGAAGATTTGGATTGTAATTCTTCGTGAGTTTAAGAAGCTCTAAATATTCTTCAACTTGTCTTGCTTCCTTAAACTTGTACATTGCCATAACTTCTGGTCTCTTACTTTTTGCGACTTTGGTTGCACCACAGAAGATAGGAAATGCCCTTTCCTCCAAATATCTTGATTTCATTGCTGCTTGTTTTGGCTTAACTCCAAGAGCGACCATTCTTTCCTTATCTCTGAGAAAGTACCCTCGATTAATGAACCTTAGTTGTTCTTCAGTCTACTCAGATGGAAAGTAATCAGGAAACTTCTTCAGATCTATATGCTTCTCAGTCAACACTTGCTTAAAGGTTGAATTTCTTAAAGTTCTGAACTGCAGCTTCTGGAGTCTTTCTCAGATCATCAAAATTGTTAAATTCATTAAAATTGTAATGCTGTGGAGCTGAGCTAGCATGAACAGATGATTCTCCAACTTCAACTTTGCTTGAAGAACCTATTTCAAAGTAATCAAGATCTGGAAAAACCTCAAACATTGGTTCATCAGCAGCTTCTTCATTCACAGGAGTCTCAACAATCTTGGGCTCATCCAAAACTACATTATCCTTTGCAACCTCACCATCTGCTTCTCCTACAGCATATTCCACAACTTCTTGATCACTAACAAACTCTTCTTCATTTACTACTGCACTTTCATCTTCCTCTTCACTTTCACTTTCAACTCCAAACACTTCATCAACTCTCTTACTTATCTCATTAATTCTTTAATTTCAGCTTGATCATCTTGATTACTACCTTCAACTCTTTCTCTTATCTCCACTTCACCACATTCACTTCAACCTCTTGCCGATGGATTTTCTGTATTAGTTTGACCATCTCCTTGGTTCTCCCCCTCGGGGTGATCATCAGAATCAGGATCATCCCGACGAGAAGGAACCGAGGCCGGTCGGTAAGACTCTAATGCTAACAGTCTGAGTTCAAAGGCAGCAAGCTTTGCATCATACTCTGCTTTTTGACTTGATCTTGTAATGCTTTAACTTGTCTTTCATGCTCTAGCTCTTTATTTCTCAACTCTAATGCATTCAACACACCCCGATCATACATATTCAACAAATCTCATTCAGATCTTAGAATACCCATTAGATGATCACAAGCTTTATCCTTTTCTTGTTGTTTGTTGGTTGATGTATTTTGAGGTGGTGTTGAAGTTATTTGTGTTGTGTATGTGTTGGAGATGGAGTAACCAACCCAGAGGTTGTTTGCACACTTGTGGTGTGACCTAAATTCAGCGAAGCTGATTCAGGATTTCCTGCAGATCCTCGGGTTAAACCTCACCAGCAGTTTCAGATTCATTGGCTTTGCAACCAGAATCAGGTTGTGTCCTAGACTGTGATAAATCACTGTCCGGGACTTGTTGTTGGGTAACACCTCTAACAACACCGGGGTCACTGAGAATGCCCGTTAATACAGTCTCAGGTTGATCCTGAGGAACAGCAGTGTCACCTTGGCGTTCATACTGTCCCCCAGTCTCGGTTTGAGAGTTGTTGCCTGCGGCTAAAGCTAGTGTGATGTTAGCTAAGGCAGGACTTCCAAGCTGTCCTTGAGGGTCACACAAAGTGGGTCCCTCTCCGCTTGTTCCGGCACCAGTACTCAACTGAGCTTGTGAATCCGTGTACCTAGGAGATCTAGACTCATGTGCACGAAATGAAGGCGAGAGGTGGGCTGATCCTCTCTTATTTCAACACTCTCATCCTCCAAATGAGGAGAGTGTGGTGAACGTGGCTGATCCCCGTGCATTTCTGAGACTAACTCCTGTTGTGAGGAGTCAGAATGGCGAGGAGAGTTTGTGCATGCGAGAGTGGGGAGCTCTCGACTACTATCCTAGGGTTGTCATCCCGGTTAGACTCAGTTGTTTCAACTATCGGAGGGCCATCATTTTCTTTTTGCCCTTGTCCTAACCCGGACCTCTCAACCTCTCTAACATTTTCAACTCCTCCCTCAGACCCGCCTTGTTCCTCCTGCACATCAACATCTCCAGTGCCAAATACATTCTCAGTATTTATTCCTTGATTAACATTTAGCTCTGCTGAGAAACCAACAAAGTCTCAAAACTTTTGAGTTTATAAGGGTTTTGGGGTGCCTTTGGAACAAAACATTCCAAAGTTTGCTTGAGGAGGGAAGGAAACCAAAAACTATCAAATTCTGTTTGCTGGCTCAACTCTTGTTTGAGATCTAGATTTTAGAGGAAAGAATGTTTCTTTTTCATTTCCTCATTGGCACTTTAATATACCAGTTTATATTCTCTCTCTCTTT
>CM067174.1:110713511-110732102 GCA_034093135.1 Erigeron breviscapus | reverse complement strand
GCCATGGTTGTAGAGAATTAGGTGGTTTGACCTAGCCTATAACCATTGCACCCACATCTTCATAATTAGCATGCATGATAGGAAACTATGTATGCAACGTGAATTGTGTGAAGCATAAGACTTGTGTAAACGGAGTTCGTAGGTTCTCCTTGATTGTTATGTGATGACTTGATTGATGCATGTATGAGTGTCAGGATACACCGTGACTTACTGAATGAACGTTGACGTATATTCTTGAACTTTTATTGTTAACCCTAGCAAAGTGAAACGATGGCATTAACGGAGTATGACAATCGGTAACCCTAGAGGCGCCTGATCAACAAATCTATGGTTACCCTATGTCATATAAAGTTAATGACCTCGTGGATTGCGCATTGTGGATGAAGTATAGTAGGTAACCCGGTATGCTTAATGAGTGTTGGTTGGGTGGAGGGTTAGCCGATGGTACACCCTGTATACATACCCGGCCAATACTTAGAGAGTATAACGGAACCGAGTCTTGACATCCATTCAATATATTAACGGTGTGGAGGGTTAGCCGATGGTACACCCTGTATACAAACACTTTTAATGTGTTGAATGTTGAAGTTAAGATCGGACTATACTTCACCCACCTTGTTATGACTTGACCCCTTTTTATATTGTGTTAATTGACTTGTGATTGTGATGTTGATTATGAACTGCATGAAACGATAATGCCTTAGCTTATTGCCATGGTAATATCCCCATAGAATTATGTGTTCTTGTGACGGATTAGGAGAAATTAGGGATGTATTGTTTGTTATGTGACGGTCGATTTTGATTATTCGTGTGTGAAGTGTGAGAATTAACTTGCTAATCTAACACGTGTGTTCAGGTAAGGATGGTTAGACCAAAAAGAGTTATTCGCCGCCCTCGTGCTCAAGAAGAAGAAGAAGAATTTGTAGGTGGACGTGGTGGTAGAGGGGGTCGTGGAGGCCGTGGTGGTCGTGGTGGCCGGGGTGGTGCCAATCCCCCGGTAACCGCCGAGGTTATCACTCAAGCTCTAAATGATCTCATGCCGGATCTTGTGGCCCGAATCCAAACGGCCATGGAAGCTAGAAATGAACAAGAAGAACCGAAAGATGAAGCAGTTCATGTTCAAAATGAAGATGAAGAGGTGAATGTAAACGGTGATGATGGAGACGTAGGTTTTGTGCAACCAAGAGGACAATTTGCTTACCAACAAGGATGTTTGTTTAAAGACTTCAAACTTTGTGGAGATCCGGAATTTAAAGGAGAAGGTGGTGCCACGGGTTGTTTGGAATGGTTGGAGACAATTGAATCAATCATTGTTCGGAGTGGTTGTGCTTATCACCAACGAATTTCTTATGTCACCGGCATGTTGAAAGGTGATGCTCTTGAATGGTGGAATGAGGAGGTTGAGGAATTGGGGATCGATGCGGCTAACAACCTTCCTTGGGGAGACTTCAAAAGAATGATAATTACTAAATATTGTCCGGCACACGAAATGAGGAATTTGCAAGAAGAATTCTCTAAGCTTGCCATGAAGGGTGGAGACTATGAGAGTTACACTCGCCGTTTTGGCCAACTCTCTAGACTCATTCCCCATTATGTGAGACCCGATGATGTGAAAATTGAGAAGTATGTTGCGGGATTGCCTCATGAAGTGAGGATGCTTGTTTCTCACCCCACCATGCCTTTGACATACAAAGAGGCAACCACCCGCACCGCTAGCGTGACTTTGGAACTTATTAGGGGTGGCAAGTTGAGCAAAAGTGATGGCAAGAGAAAAGAAGTAGCCGAGTCTAGTGGTACCAAGAAGGTGGAGAGGTATCACAACAAGAAACCAACTAGAGGTGGGAAGGTGTTTGCGGCGACTATGTCGGTTAAAGAAGGTTATGACGGGACGGCTCCTTTGTGCCCTAGGTGCAACCGTCACCACCGGCCTCAATATCGTTGTGAAGCATGTTTCTATTGTAATCAACCGGGACATATGGCCAAGATGTGTCCCACCAATCCTAGGGGTGCACCATTGAATGTTGTTCCTCTTAATGCTCGTTTTCCGGCTCGGGGTAATTTCTATGAATGTGGTAGTCAAGAGCACTACCGAAACACATGCCCAAATCTCATCGGCCAACAAGTTCAAGTAACCGTGCACCCAAACCAACTACAAATTGTCGGTCCAAACCAAAACCGGGGACTTCAAGGGCAACAACAACAACAACTTCCTCAAGCTCCTCGTCAACAATTGGCCCCCCGTGGTAGAGCTTTTGCCGTGAATGCGGCCGAGGCTCATGTTGATCCAAACGTTGTGGCAGGTACTTTTCTTCTCAATGACCAATATGCCACCGTGTTATTTGATTCCGGAGCCGATTTTAGCCTCATATCCAATGATTTTATTCCGTTGATTAATGCTAGTCTTAGCCCGTTGATGTATTATTTTGAGCTCGAAATGGTAAATGGCGGTTTGTCTAGAGTTAGTCAAATTGCACGTGATTGTATCTTAGATTTGGACGACCACCCGTTTTACATAGATTTGGTCCCTTTTGATATTGGTAGTTTTGACGTGATCGTTGGTATGGATTGGATGTCGTCCGTTAACGCGGTAATCGATTGTGGTAATAAAATAGTTAGAATACCGTTAGAGAATGGTGAGGAATTAGTGGTTCAAGGTGAAAAGTCCGAGTCTTGGGAAAGTAAAGTGTATAATGTTAACGTCACCAAGGTTGAATTGAAGACCGTGCCCGTAGTCAACGGGTTTGCGGATGTCTTTCCGGATGATTTACCGGGTTTGCCTCCCTCTCGGCAACTCGATTTTCGTATTGAACTTATCCCTAACGCTTCCCCCGTGGCCAAGGCACCGTATCGCCTAGCCATGACCGAAATGCAAGAGTTGGCTACCCAGCTCAAAGAACTTCAAGAAAAGGGTTTCATCCGCCCTAGTCAATCACCGTGGGGAGCACCGGTCTTATTTGTCAAAAAGAAAGACGGGTCCTTCCGAATGTGTATCGATTATAGAGAATTGAACAAATTAACGGTGAAAAATCGCTATCCTCTTCCTAGAATTGACGACTTGTTTGACCAACTCCAAGGTGCTAAATATTTCTCAAAGATTGATTTGCGGTCGGGTTATCATCAATTGCGGGTACACGAAGATGATATTCCAAAAACGGCCTTCCGAACTCGTTATGGGCACTTTGAATTCACGGTCATGCCCTTCGGTTTAACTAATGCACCGGCGGTGTTCATGGACTTGATGAACTGGGTGTGTGATCCATACTTGGATAAATTCGTCATTGTTTTCATTGATGACATACTTATCTATTCCAAGACGAAGGAAGATCACGCGGAGCATTTGAAGCTAGTCTTGGAGTTACTTCGGAAGGAGAAGTTATATGCCAAGTTTTCCAAGTGTGAATTTTGGTTGGAAAAAGTCCACTTCCTTGGACATGTGGTGAGCAAGGAAGGTATACACGTCGATCCGAGTAAGATTGAAGCAGTAAAGAATTGGAGGAGGCCCGAGACGCCAACCGAGATCCGCCAATTTCTTGGTTTGGCGGGCTATTATAGAAGATTCATCGAGGGCTTTTTGAAAATCGCCCAAACTTTGACCTTGTTGACTCAAAGAGAAAGGAGGTTTGATTGGGGCGAAAAACAAGAACAAGCATTCCAATTGTTAAAAGACAAGTTGTGTGATGCACCCATCTTAAGCTTGCCCGATGGAGCCGATGATTTTGTTGTTTATTGTGATGCATCCGGGCAAGGATTGGGTTGTGTCTTAATGCAACGGGGTAAGGTGATTGCTTATGCATCTAGGCAACTAAAGGTGCATGAGAAGAATTACCCGACCCATGACTTGGAATTGGGAGTGGTCGTGTTTGCTTTAAAATGTGGCACCAAGAGCGTGATCTATACCGATCACAAAAGCCTTCAACACATTTTTGACCAAAGTGAACTAAATATAAGACAACGAAGATGGTTGGAGCTCTTTAGCGACTATGATTGTGTTATTCGTTACCATCCGGGTAAAGCCAACGTGGTAGCCGATGCATTGAGTCGAAAGGAACGTGTGAAACCGAGGCGAGTTAGAGCCATGAGCCTTACCGTACAAAGGAGTGTTCGTGACTCCATCATTGAGGCTCAAAGATTGGCAACTAGGCCGGAAAACTTCATCAATGAAGCTTTACATGGCTTAGAAGAGCAATTCGATAGAAAAGACGATGATGGGTTATATTTTGTTGAACGATTGTGGATTCCCGTTTTGTGTGGGCTTCGGATGAAATTGATGAATGAAGATCATAAGTCGACCTACTTGGTTCACCCGGGTTCCGACAAGATGTATTTCGGGTTGAGGGACTTGTATTGGTGGCCGGGAATGAAGAAAGACATCGCTAGGTACGTTAGTGAATGTATCACATGCTTGCAAGTAAAGGTCGACCACAAGAAACCACCCGGTTTGCTAGTTCAACCGAGAACACCGGTGTGGAAATAGGAAGAGATTGCCATGGACTTCATCACGAAGTTGCCAAGAACGAGTAGTGGTCGGGACACCATTTGGGTAATTATTGATCGGTTGACTAAGTCGGCTCACTTCTTAGCCATCCGAGAAGACGATAAATTTGACACCATGGCACGCTTGTACATCAAAGAAGTGATATCCAAACATGGAATGCCAATTTCCATAATAACCGATCGGGATGCCCGATTTACTTCAAAATTTTGGAAGGCGTTTCAAAAAGCGATGGGTACTCGACTTGACATGAGTACGGCGTTCCATCCACAAACCGATGGTCAAAGTGAAAGGACAATTCAAACGTTAGAAGATATGTTAAGAGCTTGTGCCATAGATTTCGGTGGTAATTGGGATGTGCATCTCCCTTTGGTCGAATTCTCCTATAATAATAGCTATCATGCTAGCATACAAATGGCCCCATTTAAGGCCTTGTATGGAAGAGATTGTAGATCACCTCTAGCTTGGGCGGAAGTTGGTGAAAGCCAACTCATTGGACCCGAGATTGTTGTTGAAATGACTAAAGTGATTTCTCAAATCAAAGAGAAGTTGAGAGTGGCCCGGGAACGACAACTAAAGTATGCCAACGCTAGACGACGACCTCTTGAATTCGAAGTTGGCGATTATGTGTTACTCAAAGTGTCTCCGTAGAAGGGAGTAGTCCGTTTTGTGAAGCGTGGTAAATTGGGTCCAAGATATATTGGCCCATTTAAGATTTTGGAACGAATTGGTCCGGTAGCGTATCGTTTGGAACTTCCTCAAGACTTGAGTGGAGTTCACAATGTTTTTCACGTTTGTAATTTACGAAAGTGTCTAGCGGACCCAACGCTTCATGTGCCCCTAAATGAAATCCGAGTCGATAAAGCGTTGAAATTTGTGGAGGAACCGGTAGAAATCCTAGATCGACAAACTAAGAAGTTAAAGAATACCCGATATACGATTGTTAAAGTTAGATGGCAAGCAAGACGTGGACCCGAGATTACTTGGGAACGGGAAGATTCGATGAAAGCTAAGTATCCTCACTTGTTTAGCGAGTCTAGTTAACTTAGAATTTCGGGACGAAATTCCTTTAACGGGGGAATAATGTAACATTCGTGACTTTTGACTTAGTTTGACTTTTTATTGAATGTAATAAAATGTGAACGAATACGCGAATTTATGTGAATTATTGAACGTTTTGTCATGTTTTAACGTAATGTTGAATTTATTTGAGATTACGAGTTCGTTTTAGCGATTAAATGGATAACGTTTTGCTATTTGTCGAATTTAGCGGAGCGGGGCCTCATAATTGAGACCCCAAGGCCGGCCCATCCTCTCACACCCACACTTTCACCACTCATTTTCACTTTATCACAATCTCATCCTTTCATCTCTCTCTCTCTCTCTTATTTACTCCCCTTTCCTTATCTCCATCTACCTTCAAAACCCTAAATTAAATTCATGTTAATTAATGAAATCTTGATTCTTTAATGCCAAACCAACTAAAGATAATAACCCTAATAATAAATGGTGACTTTTGTGTAAGAATTTGAAATTTAAAGTGTTCTTCATCCACTTCAACCCCAAGATCCGAAGTTTGAAGATTCGAGAGATTTGGTAAGTGAAATCTGGTTCAAATGCATCCTTGTATATTATTATTCTTGTCTCCTAACTGAAACAACAAGTTTTTAAGTGATTTTGAGTCCAAAACGGTTTTTAGGGTTTCCTTAGGGTTGTTTAGGTCAAGATGAAATCCGGACTTGTTTGTGTGTTTTGATCGAGAATTATGAGATGGGTTATGTTACTTTACGATTGGTTATGTCCAAAACAAGTTCCCAAGTCCTTGAAACCGATTAGTAAGTCGAGAATAAAGTTTTTGTTAAAAATGGGTCGGGTTTTGTGTTGTTTGTTGCTGCTGCTGTTCTGGTTCAGTGTGCACCGTCTGGCACGGTAAGCCAGACTTGTCGACCGTTTGATTCCTTGCTTTGCACCGTATCGCACGCTGCTACCGTCCGGGACGGTGAGGAGGACCGTCTGAGACGGTGGCTTCCTTTGCTCTATTTTCCTTTACGCCAACTAGACGCCAAATCCCACTGTTTTACGGTGAGCCACACGGTGAAACCCCTCTTTCCAGACCACGTACCGTTTGGGACACTGGGCCAATTCTTGGCTGGTGTGTGGGACGGTGGGGAGGGGGCGTATGGGACGGTGACCTTCAAATTGTACTTTCCTGTTTGTTGCCTAGCTTCGAGTTGCTGGTTCTTGGGTCGTGTCGGGCTAGTTTATGAACCTTTACTTGCCTCTCCTAGTGTCATATTTCATTCTTAAACCTCGTCTAAAGTCAAGGGACTTAATTAGGGTTTTCAAGTGATTTTAAAAGAAATGAAACATATATTAACGTATATGTATTAAACGCAATGATAGGTGTTGGACACGTGGCGGTCACTTAACGTTGACAAGTTATTTATAACTCGATATTAGCCTGTAATTGCCGAGCAAGGTGAGTTTCGTAGGCCCGTTTTCTCTTACATTTGGGGTGAAAAGTGTACTTGTTTTACTTAAACGTTCTAATGATTTACTTGAAATGATTTGATATTAAACGATGACTTGTTGAACGTAAATGCTTTGTTTCCCATGAACGTACTTGTGAATGATTGTTGTGATGAATGATTGTGTTAACGAGTAAGTCCACGATTAGTGGCATAACGTAAAGTCCATGTTGATGGCATAACGAGTAAGTCCACGATTAGTGGCATAACGTAAAGTCCATGTTGATGGCATAACGAGTAAGTCCACGATTTGTGGCATAACGTAAAGTCCATGTTGATGGCATAACGAGTAAGTCCACGATTAGTGGCATAACGTAAAGTCCATGTTGATGGCATAACGAGTAAGTCCACGATTAGTGGCATAACGTAAAGTCCATGTTGATGGCATAACGAGTAAGTCCACGATTAGTGGCATAACGTAAAGTCCATGTTGATGGCATAACGAGTAAGTCCACGATTAGTGGCATAACGTAAAGTCCATGTTGATGGCATAACGAGTAAGTCCACGATTAGTGGCATAACGTAAAGTCCATGTTGATGGCATAACGAGTAAGTCCACGATTAGTGGCATAACGTAAAGTCCATGTTGATGGCATAACGAGTAAGTCCACGATTTGTGGCATAACGTAAAGTCCATGTTGATGGCATAACGAGTAAGTCCACGATTAGTGGCATAACGTAAAGTCCATGTTGATGGCATAACGAGTAAGTCCACGATTTGTGGCATAACGTAAAGTCCATGTTGATGGCATAACGAGTAAGTCCACGATTAGTGGCATAACGTAAAGTCCATGTTGATGGCATAACGAGTAAGTCCACGATTTGTGGCATAACGTAAAGTCCATGTTGATGGCATAACGAGTAAGTCCACGATTAGTGGCATAACGTAAAGTCCATGTTGATGGCATAACGAGTAAGTCCACGATTAGTGGCATAACGTAAAGTCCATGTTGATGGCATAACGAGTAAGTCCACGATTAGTGGCATAACGTAAAGTCCATGTTGATGGCATAACGAGTAAGTCCACATTGTGGCATAACGTAAAGTCCATGTTGATGGCATAACGAGTAAGTCCACGATTAGTGGCATAACGTAAAGTCCATGTTGATGGCATAACGAGTAAGTCCACGATTAGTGGCATAACGTAAAGTCCATGTTGATGGCATAACGAGTAAGTCCACGATTTGTGGCATAACGTAAAGTCCATGTTGATGGCATAACGAGTAAGTCCACGATTAGTGGCATAACGTAAAGTCCATGTTGATGGCATAACGAGTAAGTCCACGATTTGTGGCATAACGTAAAGTCCATGTTGATGGCATAACGAGTAAGTCCACGATTAGTGGCATAACGTAAAGTCCATGTTGATGGCATAACGAGTAAGTCCACGATTAGTGGCATAACGTAAAGTCCATGTTGATGGCATAACGAGTAAGTCCACGATTAGTGGCATAACGTAAAGTCCATGTTGATGGCATAACGAGTAAGTCCACAACTAGTGGCATAACGTAAAGTCCATGTTGATGGCATAACGAGTAAGTCCACGATTTGTGGCATAACGTAAAGTCCATGTTGATGGCATAACGAGTAAGTCCACGATTAGTGGCATAACGTAAAGTCCATGTTGATGGCATAACGAGTAAGTCCACATTAGTGGCATAACGTAAAGTCCATGTTGATGGCATGATTATCACTGGGAATGATGAAAATGAAATCAAAAAATTAAAAGAGAACCTGTGGGGGGAATTTGAAATGAAAGACGTGGGGAATTTGAGATATTTCCTTGGTATAGAAGTGTTGAGATCACAACAAGGAATATTTATCTGTCAAAAGAAGTACATACTTGATTTTTTAGCAGAGACAGGAATGGTTGACTGTAAGCCAGCAAATACACCTATGGTCTTAAATCAGAAACTGTTTATGAAACCAGAGGCTGAGCTTGCTGACAGAAACAGATACCAACGGATGGTAGGGAAGTTGATTTATCTGGCTCATACTCGACCAGATATTGCTTATGCTGTTGGAGTAGTGAGTCAGTTCATGCATCAACCTCAAGTTGAACACATGGATGCCGTCTTAAGAATCATCAGGTATCTCAAGGGAACAACGGGTCATGGAGTCCTGTTCAAAGCAAATGGCAATCTTAATATTCAGATATATACAGATGCTGATTGGGCAGGAAACAAAGGAAATAGAAGATCTACATCAGGTTACTTTTCTATGGTAGGAGGTAATCTTGTCACGTGGAAAAGTAAAAAGCAGAAAGTTGTCTCCTTATCAAGTACTGAAGCAGAGTTTATAGGAATAGCAAAAGGTTTAGCTGAAGCATTATGGCTGAAGAAACTTGTGACAGAGTTAGGTTTTGCTCCCAAAGAGAGTATACGGATAATGAGTGATAATGAAGCTGCTATCCAGATCTCCGAGAACCCAGTACAACATGACAGAACTAAACATGTGGAAGTCGATCGTCATTTCATCAAAGAAAAACTCGAAGATGGGATTATCAAACTTCCGTTTGTCAAATCTGAAGATCAACTTGCAGATATCCTAACCAAGGCTGTAGGAACCGTAATGTTCAACAAATGTCTAAGCAAGTTGAATTTTGGTGATCCCACTATTCAACTTGAGGGGGAATGTTAGACTAAAGATCAGAATTAACATCATTTCCTTGATTAAGAAGATTTGGACTTATCAACATAATTAATACGAGATTATCAAGGACAAATCACAGCAAATTGACAGCCAAGAATGAGTCACATTTCCTTAATTAGCTTATGTTTTTCCTGTATAAATTGAGGGCTTCATACCGATTGTAATCCATCAATCAATAATATCACAAATCATTCTTACATATTTGTCAATATCATTCTTCATCAGCATGGCATGATCTGATAGATACCAATAGCTCAGTTTCTTAGACTAGGCTAGGAGTCTCTTCCTTTATATTGCATTTCCTGTAAAGTCAAAGAAACCAGACGAGAAGTCAACCTAAGTACAACGTATCGAATGGGGACTTTCGTTTGAGTTTTCCCTGATTCGTTTTGTTTTATCAACTGATTTGTTATCTCAAATCTAACTCAAAACATATGTTCACAACAAAAATCTCCTACTTCTGAATTTAAGTAGAACGTTAACGGCGGCACATACACCATCTTCTTTCATATTGATGACGTACCATATCCATAACATACTTATCCACTGAAGCAGCAGCCTAATAGACATTACTCCTCGCAATAGCCGCAGGGTAACGTAATTAGGCTACGGCATTACTCAGCAAAGCTAAATAGTACATGAGTGACGATAGCCTGAACACTGTCTCAGAATTGTTGTCTCGTTCTATAAAGTCAACTTTCGTACATAAGTAAACGACGCACCGAATAACGGTCTCTTACCATTCGACGTCATCACCAGGGACCTCTTACACACCTGATGTCATGCGGTCGGGGACCAGAATTAGTCTCCCCCACGACCCCCTATAAATACATGACCTTGATCCCAACTCAAGGGCATGACGAATTCTCACAAACACACTCAAAAATACACTTGGTGGCGTGAAGCTATCTAATTACTTCATACCAACTGGGAATCGCCAGCAAGTAGACTAATCTTATCACAATACACTTACAAGATCTATTCATATTAATTCAAGGATAACTTTATACTTGAACAAGTGGCGCCATCCGCACTCCAGATCTAAGATCTTGTAACAAATGGCGGAGGCCGGCCCTCCTCCAGGTTTCGAAACAACCATACCACAAAACACACTCAAAAATACACTTGGTGGCATGAAGCTATCTAATTACTTCATACCAACTGGGAATCGCCAGCAAGTAGACTAATCTTATCACAATACACTTACAAGATCTATTCATATTAATTCAAGGATAACTTTATACTTGAACAAGTGGCGCCATCCGCACTCCAGATCTAAGATCTTGTAACAAATGGCGGAGGCCGGCCCTCCTCCAGGTTTCGAAACAACCATACCACAAAACACACTCAAAAATACACTTGGTGGCGTGAAGCTATCTAATTACTTCATACCAACTGGGAATCGCCAGCAAGTAGACTAATCTTATCACAATACACTTACAAGATCTATTCATATTAATTCAAGGATAACTTTATACTTGAACAAGTGGCGCCATCCGCACTCCAGATCTAAGATCTTGTAACAAATGGCGGAGGCCGGCCCTCCTCCAGGTTTCGAAACAACCATACCACAAAACACACTCAAAAATACACTTGGTGGCATGAAGCTATCTAATTACTTCATACCAACTGGGAATCGCCAGCAAGTAGACTAATCTTATCACAATACACTTACAAGATCTATTCATATTAATTCAAGGATAACTTTATACTTGAACAAGTGGCGCCATCCGCACTCCAGATCTAAGATCTTGTAACAAATGGCGGAGGCCGGCCCTCCTCCAGGTTTCGAAACAACCATACCACAAAACACACTCAAAAATACACTTGGTGGCATGAAGCTATCTAATTACTTCATACCAACTGGGAATCGCCAGCAAGTAGACTAATCTTATCACAATACACTTACAAGATCTATTCATATTAATTCAAGGATAACTTTATACTTGAACAAGTGGCGCCATCCGCACTCCAGATCTAAGATCTTGTAACAAATGGCGGAGGCCGGCCCTCCTCCAGGTTTCGAAACAACCATACCACAAAACACACTCAAAAATACACTTGGTGGCGTGAAGCTATCTAATTACTTCATACCAACTGGGAATCGCCAGCAAGTAGACTAATCTTATCACAATACACTTACAAGATCTATTCATATTAATTCAAGGATAACTTTATACTTGAACAAGTGGCGCCATCCGCACTCCAGATCTAAGATCTTGTAACAAATGGCGGAGGCCGGCCCTCCTCCAGGTTTCGAAACAACCATACCACAAAACACACTCAAAAATACACTTGGTGGCGTGAAGCTATCTAATTACTTCATACCAACTGGGAATCGCCAGCAAGTAGACTAATCTTATCACAATACACTTACAAGATCTATTCATATTAATTCAAGGATAACTTTATACAACATTTATTATCAGACAAAACATATGCATTTTCTTTCTCTAAAGCGGTGTGTATCCACAATTCTCAAGATGAGGCGATGAGCTAGGTGATAATCCAGGGGCAATTCCAGCTGCAAGGGGAAGGACAACATTGCCAGTTTCTGAAGTAGATGATGCAGAATGCAGGTCCATAGTCACTTTGAGAAAGCGAGGACAACAGTTGTAACAGGAATTATCGAGACATAAAAATCTCACAGACGTCTATCTAACATTAGTTTTTACCCAAGTATATGTATCGAATTGATAGTAAGATATTACTTACTCCATGATGAACCCTTGTTTTCAAGCTGTTAAACAGTCGCACTACTATTTGTTATCCGAAATTGTTTCCAAACTTGCTTACATTTCATGCTCTCTCTCTACAATTTCATTGTGCTATACCATCAAAAATCTGTTCGTTGTTTTTAACGATACTTACTCAGTATTTGTAGAGAGTAGTATTTCTGGTTTCCCTACAGATTGACTTAACTTCAATAACTCACATGAGCCTAGATGAACGTTCCTATTTGATCGGTTTCCATTCACAAAATGATTTGGTTTCCTGCAAACTTGGTTGGCAGAATTTTTCAACACTGTATAATGAACTTTTAGATCAGATAAACTAGAAGTTAGACATGAAATTCAACAGTGCAAGTTTGGCACCCAACGTTATAGCATATTGTTTGGTAGAAAGCATCAAATTTGACACCAAAAAGTACTAAGATCAATAACAAAAAACTAAAGATGACCAAACTCAACACATTCAATCAAATTCCAAAAGCTAATCAAGATATAAAAGAGCAGATCCTGGTGTTTCCATTTAGTCCACCTCCTCCATCTTGCTCTCTGCATCACCATCAGCTTCCTCAAGAGAGGGCATATCAACATCACCATCAGCAGCATCCTCGTCAATGCTCAAACCAAGCTTCAACATCCTATGAATCCTGTTGCCAAATGTGTTGGGGTCGTCAAGACTGAATCCAGAGGTGAGCAATGATGTCTCGAACAGCAGCAGCACCAAATCCTTGACTGACTTGTCATTCTTGTCGGCATCAGCTCGCTTCCTTAGCTCCTCCATGATCGGGTTCTCAGGGTTGATTTCCATGGTCTTCTTGCTTGACATGTAACCAGCCATGCTTGAATCCCGCAAAGCCTGTGCCTTCATAATTCTTTCCATGTTTGCAGTCCAGCCATATTCACCAGTAACCAAACAACAGGGAGAATCCACCACACGATCAGAAACAACCACCTTTTCCACCTTATCGCCCAAAACATCCTTGATCACCTTGCACAGACCCTCGAACTTCTCCTTCAAAGCTTCTTTCTTTTTTTTCTCATCTTCACTCTCATCGAGTTTCAAACCTTCTTTGGTTGCAGAAACCAGTTTCTTCCCCTCAAATTCCTTGAGTTGACCTACTGCATACTCGTCAATAGCATCCACCATGTACAACACCTCATAACCCTTCTTCTTCAGCTTCTCCAAAAACGGCGAGTTCTCGACAGCCTTCTTGCTTTCACCAGTAATGTAATAGATGTCACTTTGTCCCTCTTTCATCCTTGTGACGTAATCCTTCAAGCTGGTCATCTCATCCCCGCTCTTGGTGGAATGATATCGAAGCAACTCAGCTAACTTAGTCTTGTTTTGAGAATCCTCATGGATACCCAACTTGAGATTCTTAGAGAAAGCTTCATAAAACTTGTTATAATCTTCCTTATTTTCAGCAATCTCCTGGAACAGCTCAATGCACTTCTTGACCAAGTTCTTACGAATCACCTTAAGGATCTTGTTTTGCTGCAACATCTCTCTAGAAATGTTGAGAGGAAGATCCTCAGAATCAACAATACCCTTTACAAAGCTCAGATACTCAGGAATGAGTTCCTCACAATTGTCCATGATAAAGACACGGCGGACATAAAGCTTGATGTTGTTAGGCTTCTTCTTGGTGTCAAAGAGATCAAAAGGTGCTCTCTTGGGAACAAAAAGAATGGCCTTGAATTCCAACTGACCCTCAACCGAAAAGTGCTTCACACTCAAATGATCTTCCCAATCATTAGTTAAACTCTTGTAAAAAGCAGCATACTCCTCCTTGGTGATTTCTTCTGGTTTTCTCATCCAAATAGGCTTTTGCTTGTTCACCAAAGACCATTCATGAGACACTTCCTTAATCTTCTTCTTTTTCTTCTCTTCCTTTTCCTTCTCTTCATCTACTTCCTCCACTTTGCCTTCTTCGTCTTTCTTCTCTTCCTCATCCTCATCATCAGAAATTTCTTTTTCGGTAGTCTTTTCAATCCAGAGAGAAATTGGATAGCTGATGAACTCAGAATGTTTCTTAATCAAATCCTTAAGCCTACGCTCCTCAAGGTATTCAAGCTGATCCTCCTTTAGGTGGAGTGTCATCTTAGTACCCCTGCCAAGGTTTTCACCAGAAGTGTCCCTAGTAACGGTGAACGACCCACCAGCTTGAGACTCCCAGACATACTGCTCATCGTCATTGTGCTTAGTTGTAACCACAACTTTGTCAGCGACCAGATATGCAGAATAGAAACCGACACCGAACTGTCCAATCATGCTAACATCCGCACCAGCAGCAATAGCTTCCATGAACTCTTTGGTTCCAGATCTTGCAATGGTACCCAAATTGTTCACCAAATCTGGAAATAACATATACAATTATTATTAGTTATACAGTCTTTCTTGTGTTTTATAATTGTTTAAAAAGTTAAGATAGTAATAAATTAAATTCTCACCAGCCTTAGTCATTCCAACTCCACTGTCGACAATTGTCAACGTGTTGTTAGTCTTGTCTGGGATGATATGGATGAAAAGCTCTGGCTGTCCATCTAGCTTGCTCTTGTCAGTCAAGCTCTCAAAGCGTATTTTATCAAGAGCCTGAAACCATAAACAGAGTATTATGTTTAGCTAACCGATTTGGCCAACACTAACAGACAAACTGAATCTTTTCACTAAAAGAATTGGAGGATGGTCAAGCTTGTGCAACATAAAATCTCTTTTTTTAACCAAAAAGCCATACAGAAATATTGTGAACATCACATAATCAACATTACTTGTTTTTTTATATCAATATATGTATAACCACAAATAATTCATAACAGCAAAACACATGAACCCACACACAAACTCATAATCAAGTAACAGAAACAGCAATATTGACAACAAATCAAAATGACAATTACTCAACCAAATGGTCCAAAAGGCACTTATTATACACAATTATACATATCATCAATATAGTGGATTAGGCATAAACAAATGAAAGTTACCTAAATAAACAATGTTTTACACATCAAAACTCATAGCAAATCAAGACCTTTGCTCTATGCAAAACCCTGTATTTAAAAGTTAAACCTATCGTATAAACTATCACAAAGATAATTGCTGTTAAGCCACTAATCAGAACTTGTGTTTTATTGAATTGGCACAACTACATTGTCTTTTTTCTTTTTTGGAAGGGGCAACTACATTGTCTGCTCAAAAGTATTTTATAAAATTGGATGACCACATACAGTATAAATACACAAAACCAATATTATAAAATTGGATGACCTACATTGTCTTTATTGAAAAAAGTATACATCTTATATGCACAAAACCAATTCAGCTGATAAAACATACACTTTTCAATTATAAGATACTAATAGTATAACATTATATAACTGAGTGATTTTATAAACAAATTTAAGTGACTTCAACCACATTATAGCTTCCGAGTTTATGTAACTTCTCTTGACAATTTTATAGATAAAAACAGAGCAAGTAGTTTCAATATGCAATAAATTCAGGCTTGTTATCTACACATTGTATAAACATTATAATCTTAACACTGACATACATTGAACTAATTACTTTGATACACTTACATTGATAAAATTACTCATATAATCACATACAATAAGATATTAATAATGTAGTTCAAATTATAAGCTAATAAAACTAAAAAACATCTATAATTACTTTGATACAATTACATTGATAAAATTACTTCTATAATCACATAAAAAGATAGTAAGTAACTCAATTTATAAACTAATAAAACGAAAAAACACCCTTTTCATCTAATCAGCCAGAATATCACTATTTCAATAGAAAATTGGATATATAATATAATAATATAAGAATCACATAATAACAATTTTCAATTAATTAAAACATAGACAAATACATGTACATACATATATATACATAATAATAACACATATATCTAACAGATAAAACTGATGTGATTACAGAATGCAGGTAATGTATATCTATATATATCTATATATCTATATCTATATAAATAAATCATGAGATATAACTGAGTAAAGCTGACTTACATCGGAAGAGTTACTGATGAGCTCACGAAGAAAGATCTCTTTGTTACTGTAAAAAGTGTTGATGATGAGACTCAACAGCTGGTTGATCTCCGCTTGGAATGCAAACGTCTCTGTGTCCGCCATTGATGTTTAGAATTCTTATTAAAAAAATCTGAGAATTTTTTGATTAATAATGAATGTGTATTATATGTATTATTATTATTATTAATATTTTTTATTAATAAAAATCACTTTTATTATTATTATTATTTAATATTTTTTATTATAATACTTTTATTATTATTATTAATATTTTTTTATTATTATTATTATTATTATTATTATTATTATTATTAATATTTTTATTATAAAAATCACTTTTATTATTATTATTATTATTATTATTATTATTATTATTATTAATATTTTTTTATTTAAATCATTTTATTATTATTATTAATATTTTTTTATTATTATTATTAATATTTTTTTATTATAAAATATTTTATTATTATTATTAATATTTTTATTATTATTATTATTATTATTATTATTAATATTTTTATTATTATTATTATTATTATTATTAAATTTTTTATTATTTTATTAATATTTTTTTATTATTATTATTATTATTATTATTAATATTTTTTATTATAAAATCACTTTTATTATTATTATTATTTTATTTTTTTATTATTATTATTATTAATATTGTTTTATTATTATTATTATTATTATTATTTTGTAATAAATAAAAATCACTTTTATTATTATTATTAAACTTTTATTATTATTATTATTATATTTTTTTATTATTATTATTATTATTATTATTATTATTATTATTAATATTTTTTTATTATTATTATTATTATTATTATTATTATTATTATTATTAATATTTTTTTATTTATATTTTATTATTATTATTTATTTTTTTATTATTATTATTATTATTATTATTAATATTTTTTTATTTTATTATTATTATTATTATTATAATCTATTTTCAAAATAATAATAATAATAATAATAAAAATCACTTTTATTATTATTATTATTATTTTATTTTTTTATTATTATTATTATTTTATTTTTTTATTATTATTATTATTATTATTATTATTATTAATATTTTTATTATTATTATTATTAATATTTTTTTCATTATTATTAATTTTTTTTATTATTATTATTATTAATATTTATTATTATTATTTTATTTTTTTATTTTTTATTAATATTTTTTATTATATATTTTATTATTATTATTAATATTTTTTTATTATTATTATTATTATTATTATTATTAATATTTTTTATTATTATTATTATTATAATATTTTTATTATAAAAATCACTTTTATTATTATTATTATTATTATTATTATTATTAATATTTTTATTATTATTATTATTATTAATATTTTTTATTATAAAAATCACTTTTATTATTATTATTATTATTATTATTATTATTATTAATATTTTTTTATTATTATTATTATTATTTTATTTTTTTATTATTATTATTATTATTATTATTATTAATATTTTTTTATTATTATTATTATATTTTTTATTATAAATATTTTATTATTATTTTAATTTTTTTTATTATTATTATTATTATTAATATTTTTTTATTATTATTATAATAATATTTTTATTATTATTATTATATTTTTTTAATAAAAATCACTTTTATTATTATTATTATTATTATTATTATTATTTTATTTTTTTATTATTATTATTATTATTATTATTATTATTATTAATATTATTATTATTATTATTATTATTATTATTATTATTATTATTATTATTATTATTATTATTTTATTTTTTTATTATTATTATTATTATTATTATTATTATTATTATTATTATTATTATTATTATTATTATTATTATTATTATTATTATTATTATTATTATTATTATTATTATTATTATTATTATTATTATTATTATTATTATTTTATTTTTTTATTATTATTATTATTATTATTATTATTATTATTATTATTATTATTATTATTATTATTATTATTAGAATTCTACTTTATTATTATTATTATTATTATTATTATTATTATTATTATTATTATTATTATTATTATTATTATTATTATTATTATTATTATTATTATTATTATTATTATTA